>CAUYON010131244.1:0-11761 GCA_963573935.1 Arctocebus calabarensis | reverse complement strand
CCGGGCGTTGTGGCGGGTGCCTGTGGTCCCAGCGACTTGGGAGGCAGAGGCAAGAGACTCGCTTGAGCCCAGGAATTGGAGGTTGCTGTGAGCTGTGATGCCATAGCACTCTATCCAGGGTGACAGCTTGAGGCTCTGTCTAAAAAAAAAAAAAAAAAAAAAAGAACCACAGCACTAATGCATAAAGAAAGGGGGACTGCTGGAGGACGTTTGGATTCTTATAGCTCC
Source organism: Arctocebus calabarensis (assembly GCA_963573935.1). Taxonomy (NCBI): domain Eukaryota; kingdom Metazoa; phylum Chordata; class Mammalia; order Primates; family Lorisidae; genus Arctocebus; species Arctocebus calabarensis. Next base: position 11,533 of record CAUYON010131244.1, on the reverse strand, counting down.
CCTTGTTTGTAAAGCAATCTGAATCTGTTATAATTTAATCCCCTGAAATGGATATGTGGACATTTGTTTGCATAGCATCAAATAAGCATGGAAAAAAATAACAGTTTACTACTGTGGGTAAAATATGTGTGCATGACGTTGATTTGACAGGGAAAGTGGAAGGAGATGGGAAGAACAGCGCTAAGATAAAATGAACAAAGCATACATTTTATTTTATCTTGGAGGCTTCTTTCTTATTCATTGCTTTTTTTGATACAAAAAGCAGAACATTTCATTTTTTTAAACTAAGGAAATATATCACAAGTGAAAGATACCCATCGCTCTTGGACAGTATAATCTATGAATGGGCAGTTTCGTTGTTTACAAATCTGTGATGCGGCAGCCCCACTTTGGATATCCATCCAAAGGAATTAAAAGCAGGATCCTGAGGAGATACTCTCACGCCTGTGTTCATAGCAGCACCGATCACAGTGGACAAGTGGTGAACGTAACACAAATTTCCATTTTCAGAAAAACAGACAAGGAAAGTGTGATACATAATGGATCATCCTTCAGCCTTAAAAAGGAAGGAACTCCTGTCATACATTACAATGTGGACATGGTGCTAAGTGAAATAAAACAGCCCCCCAAATAAAAAACCCCCAGGGCGGTGCCTGTGGCTCAGAGGAGTAGGGTGCCAGCCCCATACCCGGAAGTGGAAGATTCCAACCCAGTCCCAGCCAAAAACTGCAAAATAAATAAAAATAAAAATAAATAACTCCCCCAAAACAGACAACGCATGTTCCCACTTATAGGAGGTATCCAAAATAGTCAAATTTATAGCCACAGCTTAAGTAGAATGGTGGTTAGCAGGGACCAGGGGGAAAGGGAAAAAGGGAATTATTTAATGGATATAGGGTTTCAGATTTGCAAGGTGAAAAACTTTTGGGCATTTGTTTCACAACAATGCAAACATCCTTTAACATTACTGAACTATATACTTAAAAGCAGTAAGATGCTAAATTTTAGGCTGTGTTTTTTCCTGCAATAAAAAAAAAAATAAGTAAAACTACTTCCATACTTCTCGTCTTCAGGATTTTTATGAATTCTGTATAGACACATATACACATGTATATGTCATATACAATTTATTTATATTTAAATATACTTATTTATATTACATATATCTTAAAATAAATACATCTATCAACGCATATTTAGAAATGAATTTAGAACACACACATCTGCACTTATCTGTCACTGTTTTCTACCTGATTAGATCTTACTATTTGTGCTATTGCTAGCCTTTCTCCTTTCATAATATAATACAGCTTTGATTCCATGTCTGTTAATTATAGTTTGGAAAAAATGATGATATTGATGATGGTAACTTGACAGTAATTAAAACCATAGGCTTTGCCAGGCACTGGTCACCCTTTTTCTATTGAGGGACATATTTATTGCAAAGCTTCAGCAAAGAACCATTCTGTACCCATTTTCCAATGGATGCCTTCCTCTAAGTGGAATTCTAGATCACAGATACGAGCATTTACATTTTTTCACATTTTTAAAAATATTTGTACTGAATTAAAAATATTAGCGGCCTAATTAGCCACCCCCTAGCTTGAGAATGTCCTTTCTGATGTAGCCTTGCCAGTCTTGGCTAACATTAAATAATTTATGCAAAAAATTAAAAATATTTACTAATGTGATTTCAAATATCATCTCATTTTGAGAATCACATCGTTCATTGAGGCCGAGTAAGATGAGAATCTTTTCCTGTGTTCATTGGTGATTTGTACTTTTTCTGAGTGCCTCTTCTTTATCTCCTTAACCAACTTTTCCCTTTTTTACTTGTTATTGTCATCTTCTTACTGACTGACACACACTCTTTCTGTAACTTTGTTTAGTAGGAATCATGCTTCGTGCTTATGAAGTTTGTTTGTACATGTGATACTGCCTTGTAACTACAGTCCCGTTTCTCATATCTTCATAGCACTCATTCTATTGTGTCCTGTGACACAGATGTTTGCTCAAGGGCCCCTTAGCTTTCTGGGTGGTCCTGAAACCCTTCTCTGCTTCCATTCCTTCTTCCTTATAGAGTCTTTTATTATTTATCCTTGGGCTTTCCTTGTTATATATTTTTTTTTCTTCCATAGTTTTTTCCCCCACTCTCCAAAAGCATTCCCTTGATTACTTTAGTAATTTTTTGTCTCTCTAATCCTTTTAAACTAACATTTTTATTTTATTTAATATTCTTTGAGGATAATTTGATTTCCACATCCTCTAAATATTTCATTTCATATTCTCAGTCCCCTAGTCCATTTACCTTCCCTTGTGGATTGTTGGATTTGCTCAGTTATTGGGTTATTGTGTCTTTTGGGTAGAATACATCAGTCATAAAAGCAGCCAGCTCACAGTCATTTTGTAGCTTATATAAACAATAAAATGTTAAGGCAGCGTGTGCTGGAGAGGGCTGTGAGCTCACCCTGGGCTCAAGTAAGGATGACAATGGGTGGTGAGCTCTTTGGAAACTAGGAAACAAAATTATGTTCTTGAATTCAATCATATAATCCTGTATAATACATAAAGTTGCTTTAAACAACTTATAAAAATATTTCACCTGAATCAAAGAACTGGCTGAGACCCTTTTTCTTTTAGGCTATCAGCTTATCTGAGTGAAGACTCTGGCACTCAGGACAAAAGAATAGGCTCCTGTGCCCATGGCCTCTGTGTGCCTGTCAGGGAGCAGTGACTCATCCTTACATGCACTGTGAGCAGTAAGGGGAGTGAAATCACTCAATGGCAAGTATATACGAAGTCTTTATGCTTGTGGCAGAATTGGTACTTACTAATGGACCAATTGATTAAGGACTCTGTTGCTATCTGCAATCAGATGGCGTGCTTCTTAACTGTTCTTTTTATCCATTTGAACCAATAGAATTCATTCCAAAGCCCTAAATGAATCTCCTTGAATTGACTAAGATTCTGAACATACCATTTCCATATACTTTAGCATAATTCATCTAAGTACTTTTAAGTGAAATCATTTCGGCCAATTACATTTGCAAACTTGGCATTAGATGTAGACTAGGGAAGAAGATTGATATAAAAGTGTGAAATGGGAGAATCTTTGAATAGTTCATGGGAGATTATGAAATCTGGAAATAGTCAGAATTATGTAGTTGAGAGTTTTCTTGGCAACAAAGTGCCCACAGCCCTCATGCTACCAGGTGGCAAAAAATTGTCATTAGCAGTATTAGTACTGGCAACATTGCTTATAAATGAGTCCTGTATTGTAATGTTGAATAAAAGTGATTTTAAATAACAACATCATGATTAAGTTTTGTATCAGTCTGAAACTGTCCAGTAATTCTAGCTGTTAAGGGAAAAAAAGGGGTTATCGAATTTCATAAACCACTCTGATTTAATCATCATGACTATTGTAAAGTTTTTTCAGAAATATTCGTATCACTGTTCAGTAAATACAAGAAACAGGTCTCTATTGCATTCAGATCAAGGATTGTGCACTGACAAGTAACTCCAAATGGTCAAATAGAGAATAAAGCCTCTGTATCTGGTTTATTTGGTGGGATTTCTATAAATCTATAAGGGTATTGATAGTCATCTTGATTACAATAACATATGCTCTTGAAAGGCACTCTGAATCTATAAAATATTACTTTCCTTACAGCAGTTTGGGTATTAACTGTTTCTTCTACTTATTTATGTAAAAATTTTATAGAGTTAGATGGTTCAAGTGCAGTTTTGTTATGTTGACATAGTGGACATATTGCGTATTGGTGAAGCTGAGGCTCTGAGTGAACCCATCACCCACAAAGTGTATATTACACCCAAAGTAAGGGATTACACGTCATCCCTCATGCCTTCCACCTTCCCACCTTTGGGCGTTTCCAGTGTCTATTTTTATTCAATGTATACCTATTGTTTTGATCTCACTCACCAGTGGAAACACGCAATCACTGACTTTCTGAGTTATTTTTCTTAGGATAATGGCCTCTAGGTTCATCCATATTGCTGCTAAACACATAATTTCTTTATTTTTATGACTGAATAGTATTCCACCATGTACATCTATCCTGCATGTCCTTTATCCAGCCATCTTTTGACCATTTGATGAGTACGTAGGTTGATTCCATGAGTTAGCCATTGTAAACAGTGCTTCAATAAACATAAAAGCAACTGTCTTTTGAATATAATGATAGATAATTATATACTCAGTAATGGAATTGCTGGATCAAATGGTATTTCTATTTTTAGTCATTGGAGAAAGCTCCATATTGTTTTCTAATTTACATTTCTACCAATGGCGAATAAGCTTTCCCTTTTCTTTGCATCCTCACTATCAGTGTTTTTTTCACTTTTTAATAATAGAAATTCTGACTGATGTAAGATGGTATGTCACTATGGGTTTAATTTGCATTTCTTTTATGATTATTGATGTTGAGAATTTTTTGTTATTTTTATTGGTCCCTTGTATATCTTCTTTGGAAATTGCCTATTCATACCCTTTGCCCATTTTAAATGGGGTTATTTGTTTTTTCTTGTTGAGTTCCTCTAAAGCAAGTGAAAGGAAAACAAAAATAGACAAATGAAACTTAGTTAAACTAAAAAACTTCTGCACAGCAAAAGAAATAATCAGCAGAGCAAGCACAAAACTTACAAAATGGAAAGAAATATTTGCAAATAATATACCTGACAAAGGGCATTAATTTTCTTAGTGTTTCCTCATTCTTGCATAATAGGTAATCTGTGTAGAGTAGAAATATTTACCAGAATATTTTATTGATGTTAACCAGGATATCTGATTAATGAGCATCCATTTGGGGACCCTGCTTGATAACTAAAAAAAGTTGCATCGAAATTTCAGCAGCTATGTTATGAAAGTGGGTTTATTGCAATTCATCCATTAACACTGCCGTCACAGACATTAGTATCCTCATATTATGTGCTCATAATGAAAAGTATTGCTCTTAAAATCAGTAGTGAGTTTTAGAATATTTTATATTTAAGGTAATCTGAAACCATTGAGCTTCTGGTGATTACTGAATTGTTGGTAGAAGAGTTTCCATGTTTCAGCATGGCTAAATCTATGTGACTTCAAGTAAAGGGTGAATTTGTGGAAAAGGTCAATCAAAATAAAGCATATGTGTTCTTGGCTGGCATAGAATAGTTTTTTTGTAATCTCATAAATTAGTAGCCCATGAATAAATGAATCTATATAGTCGAATAGATTAGTCTTTATTTTTCCATGTTCTCAAATGTGATTCCTCTGTGTTTGTACAGAGGCAAAATATTTACAAGAAATGAATCCATTTTTAATTTTATCCTTTCCTTAAATCAGTTTGTTCATAAACATCTTGTTTTCTTTTTCTGTTCCTTTATTCTACAAAGACTATCATTTGCGTCTGCCTTATTTCTTACAACCTCTTTGTCATTGCGTTTTGAAACCTACCATTGAGCCGAAAGGGAAAAATCGTGGTGGTGATGGCTCAGGAGGGGAGAGTGAGATGTTGGAAAATGTGACTAATGTAGACCAAAAAGTTTTAAAGCAGATAAGTCAAAAGTGGCAGATTTCAGACATGATCCTTTCTGCCTAAACACCCATTGTCTAAGTCACAGCTTGCCTGACTACAGGAAGCTTTTTTCTTTTCTATATTTTGTTTCCATGTATTTCTGCAAGTCCCAAGGAAACTTTAACCTTTTCTGCTCATTAATCCTCAAGCAGAGACTGCTGTTCCATGTTTCTGGGAGTTGTCTCTTGTCCTCTAATGCAGCTTCCTTCTGTCAGGTGGCTTCTGTGCTGGTACTGCTGTTTCTCCAAGTGTGGATACAGGCTAGCCTGTCTTTCTAAGAATAGCTAAGTGCAGGCTATCCCACCTAACAGTGCTTAGGGAAAATGCCAGACACAACCAGGAGTAACTGCAACTCAGTTCTGGATGTAACCGCTCGCAGGCTCCAGAGGACAAGACTTTTCTCAACTTGGTCCCTCATTGACCATCCATAGTTTAGACTAATACATTTTTCACAGGCCAGTTTATCCCTTGAAATAAAAATATAATCCAGGTCATTCCCAGAGTTTGTGCATCTGCCCTGCCCCACCATCCTGCTGTACTTAATATGCTGAGTCCACTCAGAGGAAAACCAGTTCCCACCTCACTCCCTCCAGCCCACTCACTGCTCAGTCTTCAAGTTAAATAAAACAAAACTGTAGCGATGTAAATTCATGAAGAAAGCGAAAAAAACTATTTATAATATGTTATTATGCAAAATGGTCATCTGCTAGCATTATAATATATTCGCATAATCAAAAGACTTAACTATATTGTCCTTTATACCAAGGGAGCATTTTGTGCTCAAATAATTTGAAGTGTAGACTGTAGAGAAATAAGAGAAGCTAATGTCTTAAAAACCAAACAAAACCCCTACCAGAAACAAATGTTTCCCCTATCCTTACTCCCTTATCTATTCTTAGCTATCACAATTGTCAAAACTGGATTGCATTCACTGCTTAAAAATCTTGTTTCATACATATATAGGGAAAATAAATGAAAGAAGACATATTGCAATTATTTTAATTAGTAAGCACATGTGATTATTTATTGAACACAAATGCGTGTGCACAACTGTAAATCCTCCATCTGTATGACATAAAATGCCTTAAGGATGTGATGTAGTGATATGAATAACTGGGAACTAATTATATATTTCCTATAATTTTGTATTAATTTAATTCAATTATCATTAGCTTAGTATTCATCCCACATCAGTCCATATCTGATACTGTGGAAAATACAAGGAAGGTGGGATCTTTTTTGCTTTTCAGAAACCAGTGATTTAACTGGAAAAGTTTATGCATGAAAATTTGAGGTGATATGTAAGAAATATGTAAACAAATGCAAAATAGTACATTGCAAGTATTACAAGAAGCCAAAATTTGAGTATGGTATTAGTTAGCTTATTAAGATAGTATACGAATGTTCTTAGTCTATAAAAGGTAATTGATTTCACTTGTGGTGAATATTCCTGAACCTTGAACCTATTCATTAGCAAATCTCAGAAATACATAGCCTGAATAAAGGGAAATGTTTGAAATTCAAAGGTGGACTTGGTTGATGTTTCAAACTGAGTGGTTCAGGTTAAGTTCAAGAGGCAACATTGTGATTTCTTGCTGTAGACAGTCTAGGCCTTGTAAGTTTGATTAATTGATTGATAAAAATGGTGTTTTATAGGTAAATCTGTTAAACATACTTATGAAATAACTTTAGTGATGAGAGAAATTGTAAGCAGACAACTTAAAAGATTCAAGCAAACCTTAAATCATTAGAGAACAGAGTCAGCTTTGAAAATCATTAAGCAGCTTCAAAGAGAAAATGGATCAGCTACGTTCAGGTTAACAGAGATGGCATTTGAGGTCAGTTTCGTAAAGCAGAAGTACCTTTGCAAGACACTATTGGCCTACACCAGAATTCATGACACCACATCATCATCATCTTCTTAAGAAAGAAAAACCAAGAAGATTTGCTAAATGATAAGTATAATGTGGTATAATGTGGTATAATGTGCTATATGTGACTTACGGGAAGAATAGAATTCACAAAAATACAGATGACAATGTAAAACGTCATCTGTCAAGTAATTGTCAAATTCAAGCACACATTCACTGTGGGAAACTGATTAGAAAGTCCTCTGAAAAAATTGGACTTGAGATGGGCCTTTAAGGAAAGTGAAAAAGAAAGCAACTCATGCTTCTGGTGAGGGATGCTTAGGGAAGGTTTGTAGACATAAGACTGATGTGAAAACAGTTATTTTAGTGAGTCTCAATGAAGTTTGCATTATTTGATAGAAAAGTAGAAACCTAAGTCAGGCAGAGAAATTATTGCCTAATTATGACAGTCTAGGTGAGTGTTTGAGTAGAGAGGAGAGTCGTAGGAGTACACAGAACCATGACAGTTTGAGAGATGTTATAAAAGTATTGTCAGTAACTGGAAGTGAAAGAGATGAAAGTAAAGAATAATTTTTTTTAAACCTGTATGTTTTTGAGATGATATGACATTAACAAAAATAAAGCCACCTAGTGCTGGTTGGAGAGTCTCATATATCCCTAAGACAATGTGACACATTTGGTTTGGGGTCTTGGCATAGGACTCAATTGAAAATGTTTTCTAGACTATTGGATATGGCACAAAGTCATTTCAAAGTGGGATTTAAAGAAATTCAATCACTTAAACAGAAGAAGTTTGGGGTCTAAGAAAGCTGTCTTATTTTTCTGAGGTAACAGCTGGAGATAAGTGAATGCAAACCCAGAACAGTGTGAGTTCTGCAGGAGAGCTGGGCCCTAGGGGGAGGCTTAGTGTCACACTGTGATTTGGGTCCCTCCTTGAGGTAGCAAGCAAGATTAACATTTCCCCAAAGTCAGAGATTAAAACTAAGGGTACAAATTTTACAAACTGCTTTCAAGTACAATGCGTATTTGATCCTCATGTTAATCATAAGTGAGGCAGGAGAGTATTACCCCCAGGTTGGATTAGGAAAATTAGACTTTTGTTTTTTCTCCCAATGGTATCTTTCCATGCCAGCCTTCTGGTTAAGACAGGAGAATCTCAGCACCCAAGATGTCAGAGGAGCAGGGGCTTTGGATAAATGTGATCGCCAAGTGTAAGGAAACCAAAGAAGCAGAAAAAGGCTTCCTGTCTCCTGTTCATTGTGCCACCCTGCATTTATATCCACGAGGCCATTGGTAGCTCTGTATTTAGATCGTTTCTTTGATGGGTGGACTCCAAGAATACACACTATCTTATTTGTATTCCCTTCTTATTAGCATTTTACCTAGCATCTGAGAGGTGGTCAGTAAGTTTTTATGGAATGCTCACTATACAGAAGGTATTGTTGTGGGAGAACTGGAGAATAAGAAGCCTACACAACAGAAACCTGGATTCTAAGCTCAGATAACTCATAAAACTAAGTCTGAATGCGGCCCCTTACACTTGGTGAGAGCGCTTACCTGTGAAGTCGTGTGTGGCAAATGAGGAAATTTAAAAAATAATCACCATTTGAGAAGTTGAGCTGTGAATGTGGATGGCTTCACTGAGAATGTGGAGAAGACTTAGGACTAAGCCCTGAGCAGTGTTCTTGAATGAGAGGGATGCAGGAAAACAAAGAAGATGTGGGGTGCTAACATGAGCCAGGACAGCCAGATGGGCACGACTGCTGATTTAGAGGAAAACTAGGCAATTGGAATATGTGTCAAATGGAAAAATAATGTAGAGAACTTGAGATACGTGCCTGTCTGTGTAAGTTTGTGTGTGTGCGTGTGTACGTGCTGGTAGTTGAACAGATATATAAAGAAAACTGCTTTTGGAAACAAAGGATTGGAAGCAGAAGGCTGTTCAAAGGCAATAATGAGAATGGAGCTGAGAGTCCTTGAATGACCATAGAATGAGCAGTGGGTTCATATACACTTTGAAAATAGAGCTTTATCTTTCCTCCAGGTTGTTTGTTGATATGATTATGTTTAAAGATAGTAAGTAGAGATTGGTGTAAGCAGGGCAACAAATATGTTGCCATTGATGAGGGTAATAAGTGAAAGGACCTCTCAGGAAGAGATGGGGGGCGCGGCTCGGCTGTCGAGGTGGTTTGGCCTGGGTACCAGGGTGGAGTCACCTTGTTTTTATCATGAGAGTGAAGAATGACTCAGTAGGGATTCTGAGTAAAGTGAACAGGGAGTGTTAGGAGTGAGCTCAGGATAGATTAGATGGTCTGTCTGCATTTCTTTTGGAGAATTATGCTGTAAGGCCACCTGCTGAGAAAGAGGTTGATGTAGACCTGAGAAAAAGAAAGGTTTTGTTTAGAGCAGCCCCTCTGTAGGAGGTAAACAATAAAGATGAGTAAGGATGGTGAGCGTTTGAAGTGAGCTGGAGATCAACACCGGGAAACTGGAACATTCCGTATTTGAAGAAAGGAAGAAAGAAACCACAAGAGGGGATCTGAGTCAAGTTTTTATGAGGGAAGAGAGAATGGCAGGAACTGAATGTTTGATTGCCAGAGAGGAGGGAGGTCTCAGATCCAGGGGGAAATGATTTCTCAGGAACGTGCCCAGGACCTGTTGTTTGCACCTAAGACTTTATATTGTCTGATAATTGGTGTTCGGTTATTGATGTCAGCCTTCTCATGTAAACACGGTAGATTTGTCTAGATGTACACAAAATTCCAGTTTGTTTTCCGAAATGAGCATCCTTAAGAAAGATCATTCTCAGGTAGAGTAAAAACTGCTCCTGCCTTCCTCCAGTCCCTGTTAGAACTTTTAGAAAACATTGATGTAAGTGTTCTCTCAATCTCGAGGCTGATTAATGGGCGTCTTGGCCTGTTTTCACTTTCTTCACCTGCCTGGCTAACTCAGCTCGTGGAAATTTCTTCAGGTCAAATTAAGGGTAGAGGACAGAGTGTAATGCCCCAGGAGATGGCTGTATATAACTTCCATTTAAATGCCAGCAATGAAAAAAATGCCTGTGTTGAATTTAAAGCATTTGGTTATGGGGAGAGTTACTTTATAATTGAATAACACTGCTTCCTTCCTATCTACCCCGTGGGTCTGAGAGTTAAGAACTAAAACAAGTTAATAAGATAATATTTCAAGTGCGTACAGTACTTCCTTCTTCATACACAGGGCACTTTGAATCCAAGGGGAATCGTGTGTGGAGAGGCAATATAGAAAGCCAGGCTTGCGGAAAGTGCTTGCCTAAATCCAAACACAAAGAAGCAAATAAAAGCACAGGCTCCTTTTCAAATACTGTTGGGTAGAATGGCTGTGGATTATTTTCCTGCAGCGCAGGTGCTTGCTTTACTGCAGGCCATATTCAGTACCCAAAAAATCACTCCAGGGGTGCGTGGGCTTCCTCTGCTATGCAGAGAGCAGATGGCAGCTCGGGGCCATTTTGTTTATCATACAGCCTCTCATGTGGGAGGAAGTTGCCTCTAGGAAGAGAAACTGTTTAATTCCAAAACCCTGGCTTCTCTAATAGTTGCAGCTATATCAACTTCTGCACAGAACACATTTTCACATTCACGGAGTGATTAAAGTTGTCTGGGTGTAGTGTTTCTCCCAGGGTGATAATGGACATTTAATCACAGAACACATGCCTTCCATTTATGAACTATCACGCAGCCTTCAGCAGAGTTTGCAGTGTGGTTCCCAGCTTCATTTCTCCCCAAAGAGCTGTGACGCGTGTGGTGGCTCTTCTCACGTCTTCCCCGTTCTTCCCCTGGTCTTCTGCAAAGTTACAAACCCCTTGTTGAGAATGATGTCAGCTTCCCTCCCATTCGCTCTAAATTTCTGCCCTTCCTGTCCTGTTCTGTTCACTATCAGAAGTACTCGCCCCCTCTCGGGCTGTACTCTTTTTTTTATAATTTTATTGAATCATAATTCTGTACATTGGTGCAATCATAGGGCACGATTCATATACATTCAGAAATGTTTTGATCGTACTGTTACAGTTAGCCTTCATGGCATTTCCTTGATCACTATATAAAGACA
>CAUYON010131242.1:0-35131 GCA_963573935.1 Arctocebus calabarensis | reverse complement strand
GGGGGGGGGGGGGGGGGGGGGGGGGGGGGGGGGGGGGGGGGGGGGGGGGGGGGGGGGGGGGGGGGGGGGGGGGGGGGGGGGGGGGGGGGGGGGGCCCCCCCCCGCAGTGCCCAAGTCCAGCCTATGCAGAGGGCTTTTCTTCAAACACTTAACACTTCTTTCATAATTTTTGTTTTTCCAAAGAAAAAAAATAAAAAGTTAAAGTGTGTCCAGTCAATTGCTGTTACAGCAAGTGCAAACTTGCACTGTCCCCTGGGCAAGTCTGCTGTCCTGTAAAGTGCGTATTTATCTCTGTGCCTCTCTGTCCCCTAGTGCCAAGACTCTGTCTCTGCTCAGAGGTCCTTGCAGGTGACTCGTGCTGGGGGTAAAGTGCCGCCACCGATGCTTCTGGGCACTAGCAAAGAGACTGTGGTGTCAGCCTCAACACGGTGCGGTCAGCAAACCCGAAGGTTCCCCAATAGCCTTCACCTGTTACTGTGGATGAGGTGCCAAATCTGGAATGAATCTGGTTCTATTCCGATTCCACACTCATCTCAATATCCTTCTTTACCACTGGGGAACAAAGAGGAGTTTGCACAGAAGATAGGAGGTCGTTTAACCAGAAAGGGCCTCTGCCCATTTCAGATTTCCTGTACTATCAGCATTAATCTGCTGCTTTCGAAACATACAGATGGGGGCAGGACTGCACGCGTGTGGGCAGTGGAGGGACACCTGATGGGCATCCCTGCCTCCTGTGGCCGATGAGGTCTCATTGGCACAGAAGGCCCTATAAATTTATTAGCATGCCCCACTTCTCACTGGTGGATTTTCTACTGTTAACCACCAAGAAATTACCAATTTTCAGGAGGTAGTCACTCAAGTCGCACTGTAACTAGGTTTAAAAAAAAATCCACACTGCTGCTGTTGTAAATCAGGCTTAGGCCTTTGCCGCAGCTCTCCCGCGGCAAATGAGTCACTTGGATAGAGAAGTTGGGGGTGAGTGGTGTTGCTGGGAGCACATGTTTACCAGGAGGCCCACGGCTCCCCCTCAGCCCTTAGTGCTCACCCTGGAGCCCTTCTCAGGCGCCTCCTCCTCCCCTCGCCTCGCGAAGCCCCTCCAGGCTCCAGCTGTATAGGCCCCTCATGGGCTGGGGAGAACTGGCAGTTATGTGGCCGGTCCTGTCCAGGGCTTTGATGTTCATGTTGATACATTCAACCCTCGGGCTTGTCATGCAAAGAGGACGTATCCACCCTCTTCTTTCAAGAGCATAATAGAAATATTCAGGAGCAGACATAATTATTTCAATTACTTCTCTCTGGTTTTTGAGACATACACTCAAGAGTCACAAATTAGAAAATAATATTCACATGTTTCTTCTAATTGGTAACAGATTAGAGGCATTTTATCTTTTCAAATAATTTCCAAATGTGCCCCAAAAAGACTGGGAAGGGAGGGGAGAGGTGTGGAAAAGCAAAGACACTTTGCCCAGCAAGTGAGAGGCCAGGATGTTGCTGAAATCTCTGGTGGTGACATGCCTGGGACACCCTCCTCCTGCAGCGATTTTTATTGGTTCAGATTTTTCTGTCATTTTCATCACTTTTTTCTAGTGAAAGCTAGCAAAGATAGACCTTCACGTTTTTTACAGGCCAATTTGCACTTACAGACGCAGTTTGATGCCTGCATGCCGTCTCCCAGCCTCGTGTTTGCTGCGCGTACACACACATATTTGTGTACCTGTTCTAGTTTTTATGTCCTATCTACTTTTTTTTTTTTTTTTTGAGACAGAGCCTCAAGCTGTCCCCCTGGGTAGAGCGCCGTGGCATCACAGCTCACAGCAACCTCCAATTCCTGGGCTCAAGCGAGTCTCCTGCCTCTGCCTCCCAAGTAGCTGGGACCACAGGCGCCCACCACAACGCCCGGCCATTTTGTGGTTGCAGCCGTCATTGTTGTTTGGTGGGCCCAGGCTGGATTCGTACCCGCCAGCTCAGGTATACATGGCTGGCGCCTCAGCCTGTTGAGCCACAGGCGCCGAGCCGTTTATGTCCTATCTACTTTAAAGAATGGATGTGAAGTCATCTGTGCCTCTCCATCCATGAATTTTGGAGGAATGAAGATGGAGGCTGCGACTAGTTCAGATCATTCGGTTACTGCATTGTCACTTAAACTCGGGAGATAACACCTTCCTCCATGTCATGGCGCCCTTCTTCCTATCCTACTTCTTTTTTAATAATGGAATTTGGTTTTGTCAAATGCTGTTTTTAGAAATTGCTTGCTTCTTGTCTGGAAGGCAGTTCAATAGTTTCTTCTAAAACTATGCAACTCCCTATGACCCAGCAACTGCAATCTTGGCAGGGAAATAAAAGCTCAGGTTTGCACAAAAACCTGTAGGTGAACATTCCTAGCATTCAAAAGGCTCAACACCGATAGCTCAGTAGTTAAGGCACCAGCCACATACACCAAGGCAAGCGGGTTCAAACCCAGTCCAGGCCAGCTAAACAACAATGACAACTGCAACAAAAAATAGCCAGGCGTTGTGAGGGACACCTGTAATCCCAGCTACTTGGGAGGCTGAGGCAGGAGAATCACTGAAGCCCAAGTGGTTGCTGTGAGCTGTGATGCCACAACACTCTACCAAGGGCAACATAGGGAGACTTCATCTCAAAAAAAAAGAAAAAGAAAAAAGGAAATGACCCTGATGTCCTTCAAGGAGTAAATAATTAAACAAGCCTTGCATCCATTTTGAGGAAAACTACTCTGCAATGGATGGATGCTTGATACACACAACACCTTGGATGAATCTATAGGAAATTATGTTGAGTGAAAAAAGAATCTCAAAAAATTACATGCTGTATGATTTCATTTATGTCACATTGATGAAATTACCAAATCAGAGATAGACCATGTTGTTGGAGGTTAGAGATGGAGAAGAAGGGTGGGAGGGTGGTGGTGTGTAGGTATGAAGGGCAATAAGACAGACCCCCATGTTGGAAAGGTCCAGGATCTTGACTGGTGTCAATGCAGAAACTTTACTGCAAGTTTTACTGCATGGAACTAAATACGTGGACACACAGACACACAGATACACAGGATCACACGTAAAACCAGGGACTGTGAGCAAGATGCATGGATCGTATCACTGTCTTGATTATGGTAATGCAGAAGCGAGGTAAGAGGTCTCCCTGGATTATTTCCAGTTTTTTTCTTTGAGAACTTTGCTCTTTCGCCTAAACTACAGCAAAGTGGCATCATCACAGCGCATTTCAACCTCAAACTCACTGACTCATTTCTGACTACAGGTGTGCACCACATACCTGGCTAATTTCTGATTTTCCTATTTTTTGTATAGACAAGGTCTTGCTGTGTTGCTCGGGCTGGTCTCAAACTCTTGGCCTCAAGTAGTCCCCCTGTCTTGACCTCTCAAGAGTGCTGAGATTACACGCTATTTGGCCCCTCCCTGTATTATTTCTTTAAATTACATGTGAATCTCCAGTTATTTCAAAAATTTTACTCAACAGTATAAGTAAAAAGAATAAAGCAAAATGGAAGCCAACTTCACTTACAAAAATCAGCACTTGTAAGAGAAATGACTCATTCCAGATCTGGCCGGAGGATGCACAGGCTGGCCCTGCAGCGTCCTGCTGTGTGCTGGAAAGAAAGCACAGAACTGGCAGGGACCAAGGGGGACATCAGACGGAAACAGGAGCTGCTCCAGGGGGCTCCCACCAACCGAACCTGGAACAACTTAAGCCTCAGAAAGAACATTTAACTTTTAAATATCCATGAGTCCACGGTGGTACTCCAAATAGGTAGAGGAGAAAAATCTCCTCTTTACAGAAAATGTCAACTAAAACAGAATTGGAAAATCTCCATCTCGCAACCAGGAATGTAGATGTGGTTCAGCCAATTGCATTAGGGCTGCAGTTCTCCAGGGAAGGAGCAGGGTATGAAAACCTCCCAGCACCACCTGTGGGTCACCGGTGATTATGAAGGGAGACAGAACCCAGCCAGGGGTCCGGTCTGGTGACCCCCTGATTGGTACACTCGGGCTACGTGGTTGGACAACACAGTCTATACCTCCCGATGTGATGTGAGGGAGGCTCGTGGCACCTCCATGTGTTACTTTGAGCTAAATGGAGGCAGATAAACACAAGTGGGGGACTTTTTGTCTCGAAATAGCTCGAACTCTTCCAAATATGTATTAATATACTAAAAGTTCAAAAAAAGAAGTGGGATTTGTAAAGGATGCTTAAACTGAAGGGAAATACAAGAGACAGGAGGCAGATGTGGGTGGATCACCTGAGCTTACAAGTTCATGAGCAGCCTGAATAAGAACGAGACCTCATCTCTAAAAATAGCTGGGCATTGTGGCAGGCACCTGTAGTCCCAGCTACTCGGGAGGCTGAGGCAAGAGAATTGCTTAAGTCCAAGAGTTTGAGATTGCTGTGAGCTGTGTGACACTACAGCACTCTACCCAGGGCGACATAGTGAGACTCTGTCTCAAAGCAAAAAAGAGAGAGAGACAGGATTCTAAGTCCAGCATATACCTCACTGACTGAGGCCTGGGACAGTAAGAAAGTTCAGCATTAGAGCATATTTTTGTATCATTTGAGGAATAATATTGACCACATTATTGATGAGGTCAATCATAATCCCAAAAGATACAATCCCAAATGTTTATAATACCAATATCGAAATCCTGAAAGATCAAAATCCAAAAGACATAATTCTGGGAATGAGTGTCTTTAAAATTATTTACATTTTTAATAGGAGATTTATTTGACAAACAAACATGACAATACTTTATATGCACCTTTACGCGATAAAATAGTCAGTTCATACATGTTTCTGCAAGCACAGAAACTCAACAATACTGATGAGTAACGGTGAAGAGGAGGCAAGGCACCTTCATGAAGAAACGGGTCACAAAGGAAAAGACAAACACATGTCACTATGTCTGGTGACTACGTGCACCCAGCTTCGTAACTGCCATCGGCTAAAATACCACCACCAACCTAAACCTTTTTTTTTTTTTTTTTTTTTTTTTTTTTTTTGTTACAGAGTCCCACTATATCGCCCCCAGTAGAGTGCTGTGGTGTCACAGCTCACAGCAACCTCCACCTCCTGGGCTTCAGTGATTCTCTTGCTTCAGCCTCCCAAGTAGCTGGGACTACAGGCGCCCGCCACAACGCCCGGCCATTTCTAGAGACAGGGTCTCAATCTGGCTCAGGGTGGCGCCCACTTCAGCCTCCTAGAGTGCTGGGATTACAGGCATGAGGCCCTGCATCAGGCTTAAACCTAAGTCTTTTGACAAGATCAGAAACTTCATTGGCAGGTGGCACCTGTGGCTCAAAGGAGTGGGGTGCCAGCCCCGTATACCAAAGGTGGTGGGTTCAAACCCAGCCCCAGCCAAAAACTGCTAAAAAAAAAAATAATAATAATAATAAAAGAAAAACTTCCTTGGGTCCAGGTATAGCAGCAATGTGTCTTTAATCTTAGCTACTTGGGAGGCTAACGAAGGAGAATCACTTGAGCCCAGGAGTTCATGGCCAACGTAGCAAGACTCTGTCTCTTAAAAAAAAAAAAAAAGAAAGAAAGAGAAATCTTGATGGATCATCACTGCATATATAAAGCCATCCAGAGAACTGAAATCTCAAGAAATTTTCTTTTCAAGTGCAGATGTACAAAAAAAATCTCTTAATTTATTAAGTTTCAACATTTTTATCTGTACATACAAAGTCAACATTGTGACAGTGCTTTAACATGGAGTCAGATTTGCAAAAAAAATGCATGAAATGAGTTAGATCTCTCTAGAAACCTTTACGTGGTTTATACCTCCAGCATTGGGAATGATGCAAAAGATGAGGTACTTAGCATAGTGAAGTGTAAAGAGCAGTGCTGTCAATTTGTTGAAAAGAAACCCCAAAGAAAACCTATAAAGGAAATTTAGCATATAGGGATTGGTTATGGACATTGTACAGAGGGCCATAAGCGCTGGACGACTTCATGATTATATATTTTGAAGTCTTACATCACAGGGAAATACTGCCTTTTTGCTTTTGGAGAATACTTCACCTTCATTTTCTAAACCATGCTGCTGTGTTTGAGATCCTTCTCTGATTTGATACACACCAACACTAGCATTGCTGTGAAGTTCCATCTCCTGGGTCATGCGTCCCTACAGCCCTGGGCATGTGGATGTCCTTCCCACAGGTCCCATATGCAGACCACAGGTTTGGCAGAAACAGTACTGGTGATCAGACAGCGACAGCACTGTGTGTCTTATCCTGCCAGGCACGTAATTACTTTGGAACCAGTCAGTTACTTGGCTGGCTTCTCCAGACAAATGCTGCTTTAATTCCTTAAAAGCTCCTGGAAGGAACACCAGTGCAGACAAATGACGCACCTTTAAACTGAGTTTCTTGTCGTTGCCATATCATGAGGCCAATCCGCTCATTTGAATTTTCCGCCAAATGCATCAGGCTGAGTGGAAAAGACAACTTCTCCTGTAACACCTTGAAATTCACTTAAAGACCCCTTGCTCATACCTAATTCCAGATCTTTCGTTATGTTTGGAGAGTTCCGTTGAAATCCGTTCCCCCTGCATTTATAAAGTGCTTCACTTTGTTCAGCATTCAGGGTTATGGTGATAAGGCTCGTCGCTTTCAGTACCATGATCCGATCCCGTTATCACTGATAATATTGTATCACATTTTAAATTCCTTGTATATAATAATGTGGCCCATAAAAATGCTGGTGTGTGTGTTTGAGGGAACAAAAGTGTACCCAGATCTTGGATTCTTTTTTAATGACGTTAAAATTTACCACTTAACCATTTCTAAGTACAGTGTCCAATCGCCGTAAGTTCCTTCACCTTGTGCGTCACCACCACCATCCGTCTCCAGAACTTTCAATCTGAAGCTCTGTACCTATTACATGCAATTTCCCCACCGCCACCCCCTGCCCCCGACCCTGGCAACCACTGTTGCCCTTTCTGTCTGTATGAATTTGACTTCTGTACACAACTCATACTAGTAGAATTTTATAGTATTTGTCTTTTTGTGTCTAGTTTATTCCACTTAGCTTGATGTCCTCAAGGTTTATCCATGCTGTAGCATGTGCCACTGCCCCTCCCCTCCCCTTCTCATTCCTTTCCTTTCCTTTGTGTTTGGCAATAGGGTCTCATTCTGTTGCCTGAGCCTGGTAGCAGTGGCTTCATCATAGCTCATTATAACCTCAGATTCCTGGGCTCAAGGATCCTCCCAGCTCGGCCTCCCAAAATGCTGGGACTACAGCCGTGAGCCACCACACCATCCTCCCACTAACTTCTTTGAACCTCTTCCCATGTTTTCATATTTTGAGGAAGGTTAAAAAGCAAATTAACTTTAAATGTCATCCCCATTTGCATACACCCCATCCCCAGTGCCTTTCTTCTTGTTCTGTTCGGTCATTGTGACAATGCTCATCCCCTCCCACTCCCAGATTAAAGGAAAAATACATTAAGAAATTTCTTTATTGTTCAAAATCAGTAGTCACATGTCTTTAAAAAATGATATTACCCAGAACTGTAGCCCTTAAACCCACCTGGCCATTTTTATTAGACACTGCTGCCACTCTGCGGCCTGCGGCCTGCGACCTTTCTCTCGGATTTGAGGGCCATTCAGCCAGCCCGTCCTTGAGAAGCCAGCAGGCTTTACTCGGTCCTTTGCAGTCCTTCTGTCTTGTCCCTAAAGCTTTTGCTGTCAGAAAGGCCTTCCGTTTTCCCATCCCTGGTGTTTAAAGAGCGCCAGGCCGGCACACACAGCGAGGGCATCCATGTCACAGTATCCCAAGCGGAGGAAAGGGCCATTTCTCTCCCCTGATCTGTTTATGATGCGATATGTTCCAAAGCTGATCACATCAGCCCCTGTTATGGTGAGCTTAATTCACTGCGATGGGCTCTGCCACCAGGGCAGCTGTGCTTCATGCCACATTACACGGACCCAGGACCGCTTCACCCCAGCAGCCCAGGGCACTCTCCCTGGCAGAGTTATAAGAATTAATGTGTTAAAAAGGTTCTTCACATTCTTTCTAATGCTGAAGTAAAGAAACATCCACTCCTGTTGTGACTGGAGCAGCTCAGCTCTCACCACAAACACGCAATTTCCGACAAATTCACGAACTTGACTCTCAAAACCAGCTTTGAGCAGAATATTAAAGGCATCTGCGCTAAATTCCAAGTTAGTGAAATGCTCACTTGGAAAGGTAGACAGGTCTCAGAGACGAGCCAGAGGGCTTTGTGAGCGGAGTGGGTGTGACTCTGGTGCTCCTTCCTTTAAATTTCCCTTTTTTGTTGTGTTGTTTTATAGTAAATTAAGAAATGAGGGCAGCGCCTGTGGCTCAGTAAGTAAGGCACCGGCCCCATATAACCAGGGTGGTGGGTTCAAACCCAGCCCGGGCCAAACTGCAACAAAAAAATAGCCAGGCATTCTGGCGGGTGCCCATAGTCCCAGCTACTCGGGAGGCTGAGGCAAGAGAATCACCTAAGCCCAAGAGTTGGAGAAGAGTTGGAGGTTGCTGTGAGCTGTGATGCCACAGCACTCTACCGAGGGGGACAACATTAAACTCTGTCTCTAAAAAAAAGAAAGAAGGGCGGTGCCTGTGGCTCAGCGAGTAGGGCACCGATCCCATATACCGAGGGCCTAGGGTTCAAACCTGGCCCTACAGAAGTGCATCAAAAATTAGCCGGGCGCTGTGGCGGGCGCCTGTAGTCCTAACTACTTGAGAGGCTGAGGCAAGAGAATTACTTAAGCCCAAGAGCTGGAGGTTGCTGTGAGCTGTGAGTCCACAGCACTCTACGGAGTGTGATAGAGTGAGACTCTGTCTCCACAAAAAAAAAAAAAAGAGTTTAAAAAAAAGAAGAAATGGGAAAAACATTAAGTATTAAAAATATTTCAGCTGCTTCTGGAAGAATCTGGATGTTTCGCCCTTTCTAATAGTGTGGCATTTTTTAAAAAGTCATTTTCGGGGGTGGTGCCTGTGGCTCATGGAGTAGGGCGCCAGGCCCCATATACCAGAGGTGGCAGATTCAAACCTGGCCCTGGCCAAAAACGGCAAAAATATATAATAAATAAATAATTAAAATGTCATTTGCTTAAAACTTAAACATCTAAATTGCTACAATCTCTCCCCCTACCCCCACCCCTTGGGCCAACCCCCCCCATATTCTCAGCACAGCACCTTCCATAAGAAGGAGAAAACGCCACCTGCCAAGGTCACTATGTGGCCCCCGCTGATGTCAGCAGCCCCAGGCCCCCTGCCCATGCCAGTTGGACCCCAGGAGGGTGGCTGTGCTTCCAGGTCCTCATTGTTCTCAGCCCCAGCAGTGAGACCCCGCTGAGCGGCTCCCCTGGCCTCAGTCCTCTGTAAGCACCCCCATCCTCTGGTTCCTGTCTCCCCCCTGTGCTTGTGAGTTACACGGCGTCCTTTAGTCCCTACCATGTCCCTGAGATGTGGGTTATTTTGTCCCCATTTTTCAAATGCTTGAGATGACTACGCAACGTCTGAGGGAGAAGTCAAGCTCTGATCTGAGGCAACGAAACATGGCCCATTTCTGTTAAAGTCAAGGCCTTGGGGAGCCGGCCCGGCACAAGGGCTCGCCGAGACAGAGTTTCTGTGTGAGGGTGGGAGCGGAATGTGCCGAGTGCCTGCCCTGCCCAGCCCTGGGGGCCCTGTGAGATGCTCCCCAGCCAGGCCAGTCTCAGCGAAGCAGGGCACCAGCTCCCCAAGGCCGTCCAGCCTCCAGCACAGCCCAGTCCAATACTGTCCCTGGTGCACGAGCTGTGCTTCTGCCCAGGCTGGGACCTCACACCTTTAGCATCATGAGGTGACCTCCCCCACCCTGAGGGGTCTGCCCCTCACAGGATCACAGGGCCGCAAGGGTCAGGCCTACCACCAGAGTCCCGTGCAGCCACAGTCACTTGGCCTCTTAGAAAATCCGACTCAGGCCACAAAGATCAATGAAGGAGGCCAGGAGACCCCGGACAGGGAGGGGACAGCCATGGCCTTGGCACTCCCGGCCAGTTCTAGCTGCTGTGACATGGTGCTGTAGGCTGGGAGGCTTACACAACAGAACTGTCTTCACACTTCTGGTCCGGGTGCTGGCTAATGAATTCTGGTGCCAGCCTCTCCGGGCTTGCAGACAGATACCTCTTGCTGTACCTTCACATTGGGGAGACAGACTCTCCTCTCTGTGTCTCCCGATCGGGACGTGAGTCCCATTTCTGAGGGCTCCACCCTCGCGAATCGATCCTGTCCCAAAGGCCCCACTTCTAGATACCATCACACCTGGATTTTAGAATTCAACATAGGAATTTGAGGGGACACCAACGTTAAGTCTATAGCACCCCTCTTGTCCCCCACCACCACCCATCCCCTTATCCTCGACCACTTAGCTGGTACCCTCTTGGGGCTGAGCACAGGACATGGGCTCTGTTCACCTTCCAGCTTTAAAACATACTGCAGCAGGGCACCGCTTTCCAGGCCATGGGGCTCCTGTGTCACACAGCCAGACCCTGTGCTCTGCATGTTATGGACACGCCCATCCTTCCAACCTGATGGCCTCCCAGGTGGGCACATAAAAGGTTAGAGAAGGTTGGGCGCTGGCGGCCGTTCTGTGATTCCGGGGTGCAGGGAACTGATGTCAGCAAATTCTTCCTTCCTGGGGTTAATTTCCCAAGAATGCGGTCAGAACAGGCAGTCGAGGTTACTCACAGCAGGCGGGGGGTGAGGCTCGTGGAGGGCCGTGCTCTGGTCATTCTACCAGTGCTTGTCATGGTGCTATGGCAGGAGGACCAGTCAAGGTCTAGCTGTGGACCCAGGAGGGAGGACCCCAAGGACTACAGAGGGGGTGGGGGGTTTCACTGGCTGAGGGTGTGACATACTTTATAGGTCTTTCTAAATAAAAGGCTCAGTGAGGCCTTCCTTTCAGGGGCCCTTTGAGCTGGCCCATCATCTTGGACCCCGTGCTGACCAGTGGACCCTCCTGTGGGACCTGGGATGCCCGAGGCAGTGGGTGCTTGGATCGTCTCATCTCTCTAGAAGGGAAACCAAGGCCCAAGAGAGGTCAGGTGCCCTGCCCAGCCGTGTCCCTCCCAGAGAGGCCTGGGGCCCCCACACCTGCATGACTCACAGACATAATAAGCCTAATGCAGTTGACTTTATTTAATTAATAATGATCCTGTTCTGTTCCTCCATGCTCATAAAACACCCTCCAGGTTGGCAAAAACACTCATAATATCGATCAGAAGTCAGGCGGGATATTTATTTTATCTTTGCCCCATGAGCATAAATCCTTGTCCATTGCCTCCTGCTCCCTTGCGTGTGGGATTTACAGTGGCCAGCTTCTTAAAAGCTTTCAGTAATTAAGGAGTAAATATCCATCGGTCTCTGCTGGCCGGGCTCTGTCCCGAGGCCTGACCCCCTAGCAACGTGGCAGGAGAAGGCATGCGTGCGAGGCGGGGTCAGCTCCGCGCTCAGCTTGCAGAGGGCCGGGGTCTTCCCCTGCAGAGAGGAAGCCCCTCTCTTTCCCTGGCATATTGTTCCAGCGCCTTCTTCCATGCCTCTCCTCCCACTTCCCGTTCTTCTTGAGGCAGGAAGCACTCTGGAAATTCCTTGCTGCTAGCTCTTTCTCTTCTGTCCCCCTCCTGTCACTGCTGTCCTCTCCCACTGTTCAAAACCCTGTGCATCTCCTCCAGTTTCTGCTCCGAGCCTCAAGGGTATTCCCCCTCTCCCGTACGCTTTGCTGCAGGTTCTTTTAAAATCCTCTCCCACCTGTGGAAGGAAAAAAAAAAGATATTCCCAAAAGGAGCATTGTGACAAGTGACAGGCACAAAAACCAACTTTGTTCTTGGCCTTTTAGCATCCGAGGGGGAGGGTTCCAATAAGAATGAACACACTAGACTCCACGCGGGGTGGGCTTGCGGGAAAGGCTGTTGTTTGTTGTGCAGCATCTTATAGAAGTGTTCAGAAAGCCGCATTTGTGGAGCTTTGAAGGCAGATGACCAGACCACCAAGAGAAAGCTCTTCACGCTACTCCGAAATGTCTCTGGCTCACAAACAGCGGGCCCCAGGAGGACCGAGTGGGCGTCTGCTTGTCCACTCCAGGTCCATGCTCCCAGTAACTCCCCTCCTGAGGAGCTGCAAGATAGCGTTGAAAGCCAATCAGAAGCTTTGTGGTTATTTGTTATAGACTTTCTTTTCTGGGAATCTGTCCCATTAACCTTATTACCCCTTGGCAGTGTGCTGAGCCCTCCCTGCCAAACCCGACATGCAGCTGACGGCAGTAAGTGGGCCCACATCTCTGCAGGAACACGGGCCTCTCGGGAAGGGGTCGTGTCTAGGTGGGACTCTCCCTCTACCCCCTGGGGGCTTCCTCTCTACTCTGCTGGTCACTGGTGACAGGATTTGCCAGTGCCCACGAGATGATGCCACAGCAGTGACCTGGGTTCCATCTGGGACCTGGCTGCCCGGCAGGCCCCAGCACTCAGGCACCTCCTTCCCTTTCTGTCCTGGGCACTGGCCTCTGTATCGTTTGCTTTTCCCTCAATTTTTTGCCCCACATTAATGATTTCCTTTCTCCTTATTCTATAGTTCTTTAATTATTACTATCTACAGTGATTCCACAAGTAATTTTTGTAAGGAGGAGAAGTGGAGGTAAGACTTGACAGATAATCCACATCGACACCCCTCTGCAGGGGGGCGTGCCCCAGATCGGCAGCCACAGACATGTCTGGATGTGAGTGGCCCAGCGTAGCAGCTGCCAGGCACTTGTCATGTTGAGCACTTGATATGTGTAAGATGTGTCTAAAGGAACTGAGTTTTTTTGTGCTACTCTATTTCATTTAATTCAGACTTAATCAAAGTTCTTAAGTTCCTGTCCGCTCCATTGGGTGGCATGGCTCTAAATGCCCCCTCTGAAGCGAATCACACCTAACCCTTCGCCAGAGAAAAGAACCAAGTATTGAGAGGGCCACGAGGAGGGTACAGGCAGAAAAGGGTTGTGGGTGCACTGGGTCCCGCAGTCCAGGTGGCCATGCATACGGGAATGGGTTGCCTAATTTGGGAATCAGAGCCCCGAGGAAGAAGTCAGACACTGCCAGGGTGGCCATCCCTCAGCTGTCATGGTGGGGGCGGGGACTGGCAGTGTGCTTTACGTCCTCGTGACTCACCTTCCTCCCACCGGGAGGACCTGCCTCATGGGTGCTGTCAGGATTAGACCAGAGCCTCGTCCAGCTGGCACAGCCCAATACCGGCTCATGGTAAGTACTCAGTAAGCGTCAGCTTTGAGTGTTTTTAATGTTTTTCCTGGTCTGTCTAACTGGTTCTGGCTAGTTTAATAGTGATCTTTTACTTTTGTATAAACAATGTCCATGGATAGGTCGGTCACCTAACCACCACCACCACCCCCAACCTGGCTCACACAGAGCTGTAATTTTGGTGGGAAAAGTCTCGGAGCAACCAGGGTTAGACAATCTCTGCCCTTCAGTGCTGCTGTGACAAAATGCCTCTGACAGGGTGAGCTCTAAACCACAGAAATGTGGTACCCACAGGTCTGGGGACCAAGAAGTCCAGGGTCAGGGTACCAGCAGATCCAGGTTCTGATGAGGGCTTGGCCCCCGTGACTGTGTCCTCCCGTGGTGGGAAGGGCTAACAAACTCCCCTAGACCCCTGTTCTCAGAGGACCCAGTCACCTCCCAAAGGCCCCACCTCTTAATACCATCACCTGGGAGAGACACAATCCTCAGGCCTTAGCAGTAATAAAAGAGCAACTTCTTGAGGGCGGTGTCCTAGCGAAGTCATGTAGGGAAGACACCGCCACTGCAGGGACACCACTCAGTGGGAGGAGGAAGAGCCGACCAGAATCAGGCAGGTGAAACGCTGGGAACACACAGCTCTTCTCGTGACAGCCCCTCAGTCAGTCAAGGACAGATCAGCCATCACAGCAGTGGGTGTCCCATCGTCATAGGCAGTGTTGTCTCGCGGCTGGTGCATCTCCTGGTGCTGTGCTGAGGCTCCCACTGTGGTCTTCCACAGGCCCCGCACTGTCACCCCAGGACAGAGCTCAGTGTAGTCTGCACACGCTGGGTGGCCCCCACCTGGGTCCTTGCCATAGGGCTTGGCATAAAGCTCTTTCCCCACAACAACCCCACACACCTTTTGCAAACATAAATGCTGATTTCCGTCCCTCCCACCACCCCCACCCCCGCCCCTTCCCCTCCCCCCCCCCCCCGGGGTCTGGTCATATGCAGGTTAAAGGGACCATGGTGTTGTCCCTTCCCAGAGAAGGGAGCTTCAGTGCAGCCTGCTGCCGGCCACATCGTGTCCCCAGGCCCATCTTTAAGGTTGGGCCGGACTGGGAGCCTCTCTTCCTCCATTCCACAGCCCAGTCTGGACGGTGCCAGGTTTACTGACTATCCTTCCCTTCTTGCTCCATTTCAAAGGAGAAGCTGGATCCGTCAGCACCAGGCTCTTTTCTCTCCTTTTGAAACCTGGGGTACAGTTGGCCCATCTCTCTTTCCTTGCAGCCTTCCTTTTTGCCATGATTTCACAAAACTGGACACCACTGTGCTGTGACACGTGCATCTTGTTCTGCATCTGCTGTGTGGTTCATTAAAAAGTAGACATGTTGAGGGGGGTCCCTCCGAGGGTCCGGCATTATCAGGAATGGTCGGTAAAGTCAGTCACTGTCATTACACTAAGCACTTGTGCATGTGGCAGTTGCACCTTGTCAGCTGGTCCTGTGGTACCTCCAGGTGCCCACAGTTGTCAAGCACTGAATCTGCAGGTGTCAGATGGGGCGTGTCCAGGGGAACATGGAGCCCAGCTGAGCCAAGGCACCAGGCCTTAGGCAGGTGTGTGTGGCACAGTCCATCAGGCTACAGTGCCAGAGTGTCCGTCTCCGAGCCTGGTGGACCCCAGAAAACCCAGAATGACCCCAGCTCCTGTGCCCTGGCCACACCTGCCCTCAGATCTAAGCCTCGTGCTCAGTCCCAGCCCAGCACCTGCACACCAGGTGGCCTCCTGTTGTGGCACAGACGGAGGTGGGGGGCATCCTACAAAAAGGGTTTCATTGTAGGCAGGAAGAGAAAAAAGTATTACTACAGCAACTTCGGCTGGATCTTTCTATTTGGGGGATCGGCCCCAATTCCTCCTGATTAGTTGCCCACTCCTGGTTTCCCTTCACTCTCATGAGGCTGATTTATTTAAAGGTGTGTCAGCACCAAATCTGATGAGGAACTGGGCCCCTCCTTTCTGCTGACGGCAGGCTGCGCCAATAATTCATTTTTTAGCTCATTAGCTAACAGAGGCTATGAGCAGTGGTCCTCTAGGGGATTGGAATGAGGCGCGGTGATCTACTGCCAGCTCCGCTGCTCTTGAACTGGCCTTCCTTGGGGAAAATGAACGCCCCGGCCAAGAGGAGCCAGGGGTTCCAGAAGGAGAGCATCGGGACATCACAGTAACAATCTGAGTATGTGTGCTTCGGCGTCATGGTTTCACAGGGTAGATGAGTTTAGATAGCATGTTCTTCTAGAAAAGAAGCCATCATCAGAGTGTCCTTTCTCCACTGCTCCCTGTGAGGGCAAAGCTGGAGGGAAGTGATGGGGATGTGACTGTCCTGTGTGTGAGCCAGCTCCGGCAAAGTGTCACCTGCGGAGGGCTTTGGTGAGGGCAGTCTGTTTCTCACAGTTCTGGAGGCTGCAAGTCCGAGGTGAAGGTGCCAGCAGGGTTGGTTTCTGGTGAGGCCTCCTGCCCTGACTGGCAGATGGCAGCTTCTCCCTGTGTCCTCCCACAGCCCGTCCTCTGTGTGCTCCCAGAGAGGTCTGGTGTCTCTTTCTCTATGTGGACACCTGCTCCGTTGAATAGGGGCCTCTTTTATGGACTCACTTAAGTTCACTTACCTCCCTAAAGACCCATTTCACCCATGGCGGGCTCACAAGAAGCCAATGGCCTTGTCAAGGCCCTTGGCCAAGAATGACCCACCCCACCATGACCCAATAGGGTCATGTCTACAGATGGCCATGATTTAGAAGCCTTTGGCATACAGCCCTATATCATCAGCAATTCCATCCCCACACACACACAGGTAGGCTCCTACGTGTCTGACAATGATGTTGAATGATTAGAGACATTATTATGTGTGGTCATAACACCAACAACTACCACCTACTGAGGAACTGCTGTGTGACCAGCACATCGTCCAGATGCATGATCTCTTATCCCAAAATAGCCCTGCCTGGTGTAGATGTCGCTGTACCCATTTTACAGATGATGAGAGGAGGGGCCCAAGAATTTATAGAATAGTGAAAGTGGGCTGGGCATGGTAGCACACACCTGTAGCTCCAGCAACTTGGGAGACTGAGGTGGGATGCTCACTGAACAGCCCAAAGCTACCCATGAGCTGTGATGGAACCACCACCTGGGTGACACAGTGAGACCCTAACACTGAACCCTGCGGCCTTCAGCCCAGCATCCGAGGAGATAGCTGCTTTTCCTCCCTCTGGCCCCTGCAGAAAGTTCATAGAGCTGCTGCCCACCCCCATTTGTCGGGGTGGGCAGCGACCTCAGGAGGTCGCTCTAGGTCATGATCAGTGGTTAAGCACGGACGGGGTTCCTGAATTAGCACCCTCAAAACACCAATGCCCTTGCCTGAGTCCTGTTTTCATGAGTTGGATTTCAGCTGCTAAAAAAGGGTCACTTCTGACACAGACCCGAAGTTGAGTGGCCACCTGTAGGTTCCTGGCCACCTCCTAATGTCTGAAAAACACTGAAATATTACAGTCCCAAGGACCCAGAAGGCGGTGCTGAAAGCCTCTGCTACTGAGGCTGGAGTGACGAGCTCTGGTTCCATCAGACGATAAAAGCCACAAATCTAGGTGTGTCTTTGGGGGAGCCCAAGGGGGTCACATGGATATGGCACCAGGGGCATCCCCCCCAAAGTCTGCCCAGAGACTTGGCATTTGTTTCCTTTCTCTGCAGAATTCCCAGGTAGCAGGTACCAGTGTCAAACCCGAGTTCTGTGAGTTGCTACACTCAGATACAGAGCTGTCAGTAATCCACCTCAGCTCTTACCATGGGCCAAAAGCTAAAGAAGGCCAAGCCTGGGGCCCCTTGCATTGTCCCACCCTGTCCAAAGTCTACTTTCTAATTTCATGTATATAATATTTGAATTTTCTCCTTAAAGAAGGCTCCCAAAATACACAGTAGAACCTCTGTCAGTTGGCCACACACAGAGGTGGTCACCATAGGGTCTAAGCCAGCGGTTCTCAACCTATAGGTCGCCACCCACAGGAACTGTGTTAAAGGGCTGCAGCATTAGGGAGGTTGAGAGTCACTGGTCGAGGCCTACTGCACATGGCATATGTCCAGTCTATGAAAATCAGGTCAGCTTAAGGAAGTGGTCCAGCTATGGAGGTTCTACTGCACTAGACGTTTTTGGCTACCCAAACCTGGACCTGCTTCTGTTATGTACATAAACAACGCTGATTTCCAAAAGCAAAGAACTGCTCGTTCAGATATGTGTCGGCTTCAGTCTTTTGCCCCTGGGGTGACTGGATCAGGACAGGGTTCCCTAGGAAGACAGGCTGGTGACAGAAAAGGGTATGACTGTGGGCTTGTACTCATTCTGTGGCTGGAGTATTTGAATAATAAAAAGAAAGCTGGAATAATCATAGTTAGCACTGTAGGTACTTTGTGAGCTCTCCAGTTTATCCCTGGATGATTCGGCAGTGACTGTTAAAATCGGTCAGAGCAGAGTAAGACAGTTGTGATTTTAATGTCTACCCAAAAATGAGAGTTACCAAATTGGAGCTTGAAAATCTGGACATGCCCTTCACTGCCGTCCCTGTTCATTTAATCCACGTGTCACGCCTGTTGGGATTTATGAAATGCCTTAACAAATATCTAATAGATTTTAGATAAGAGGTTTAAAATAACATCAAAGCTACTTTCCCTCTCCTTTTGGGGGGCTTTCTCCTTGACTAGCATTTCCCGGACATCACGGCACTTTGGCGCTTGTGTTTTTGCCCAAGTGGGGTGTCAGGGCTGCATTTGTGGGGGACAGCGGTATCAGTTCTCAGCTGTAGCCTAGTGTTTGTCCTGGCAATCTCCCAGTGAAAAGAGTTGGGGGTGACTCCAGGGTCACTCACATGTACCAGGAAGTGAAGCAAAACTAATCCAGATTTACTCCTGGAAGAATTTGTTTGCCTAAGTATTTAAAAGCAGATTAAGGTTAACCCAACTCTAGATCACTAGGGGCAGTGTAAACACTGGTGAAGGTGCACACAGCCCTTCTCTGTGCTTCGGAAGCAGAAATGTCACGGGTAATGAGTTTTCTTTCTAGACTTTTGTGGAAGCCCTGAGTGGTTTCTCCATGTGGCTTGTAGCTATGTGCCCTGATTATTCCCCTGGAGAAACTTCTGAATTTTAGGAGAAGGGCAATTGTGAATCAGCGCGTTATTTTAGTCTCTGTGGGTAATCACGATCCCTTCTTACAGGGAGGGTTTTTCTCTCTTTTCCCCTCATCCTCATCAAAAAGCATCTGCCAGGCCTGAGGGAACACACCCTGGCCGGGGATACTTGTAAAGTTTCAAGAGCTACTTGTAAAATCTCACATTGTTCTTTTTAAGTTTCTCGCTCTCCCCCGCCCCCACCCTGTTTCTTTTCTGGCAGTGCGGCAGGGTGCTGGGCATCCTGAGTTGTTCATGTGCCTTACAGCCTTTTTTGGGAAACCAAAGCCAAAAGCCATCATTAGCAGCCACAGAGCTGGGGGCACCTTGCCTGGGGTCCTTGCTCTGGGTCCACATAAACATACTTTGCCGTGCGTCTCTTCTTTCTCTGAGTTTGCATCCTGTCCCCTTTCTTCTCAGCCCTCCCTCCAGATGCTCAGGGTCCCCGTCCTCTTGAGACCCCAGGGGAGGGGGAGGTGCCAGCTGCCACCATCTCTGCTCTCAGACACCCCCCCCCATCCTCTCCTCCGTGTCCCTGTTCAGCTCTGGCCTAGGCAGGGAGGTGGGGAGCTCCTGCCGTATTTCCTATACCCTGAACAATTTCCCTCAGAAAACCTGGCTGCTCTTTGTCACTGGAGGGATTTGTGACATCATGTCACCTGCACTTCAGGCTTTCCCAGGTGTCCCGAGAGAGGACAGAAGTGCACGCAGCAGCTGAGCTTAGCTTGTGTCTCTTTTCTAAACCTCCCCAGGGAGTCTCTGCCCTTCCCAGGGTGGGTCTATGGCCATGTTTTCCTCAGCTCACAGTGTACGGAGACCCGGGGAGATCATAGCCCCTCCTCTGTCCCAGGCGCTGAGTTAAAAGCTAAGGGCCCACGTCACCCCCAGGTTGGGGGAGCCCTCCGACTATCCTGTCCCCAGACTCTAACCCACTGAGCTCTGGGCCTGCACTGCAGAGCCACTGACCCAAGGCTACAGCTTCTGTGCCAAAAGTCAGAGAAACAGAGCACCGGGGCTGCGAGCCTTACAGTGATTCTCCTTCCCTGGATGTGCCAGGAACTTCTGCACTGGTTCCAATATGGAAGGGGATTTGGGGAGGACCGAAGAATCTGCTTTTCTAGTAAGTTCCCAGTGTGCTGATGCTGCTGCGGTGAGCGTGGATTAGCCTCATCCCTGGACACAGGGCTCCCATGTGCCAGAGGACACTTGTCTCCAGTTATCCGCCTGCCTCTCAGTGCCTCCTGGCCATGCCACCAAGGGCTGTGGACTGGGTCCTGGCACCAGTTGTGACCGCACCTGTCTGGTGGCTCTTGCAGGGAAGAGAAGGAGCGGTGGATCCGGGCCAAGTATGAGCAGAAGCTTTTCCTGGCCCCGCTGCCGTGCACGGAGCTGTCCCTGGGCCAACACCTGCTGCGAGCCACAGCTGACGAGGACCTGCGGACAGTCATCCTGCTGCTGGCACACGGCTCTCGGGATGAGGTGAACGAGACCTGCGGGGAGGGGGACGGCCGCACAGCGCTGCACCTGGCCTGCCGCAAGGGGAACGTGGTCCTGACACAGCTCCTGATCTGGGTAGGTGGCCCACATTTGCTCATGATCCCATGCATGGTGTGATACAAATTAACCACCTCATCTAGTTTGCTAAGACTGCCCTAACCAAACACCACACACTGGGTGGCTTAAACAACACATTTTCTCACAGTTTTGGAGGCTGGAAGGTCAAGGTCAAGGTGCCGGTAGGGTCAGTGTCTGGTGAAGCCTCACACCAGAGCTTGTAGATGACACCTCTCCCTCTTCTTATGAGGGAGCAGCCCTGTCGGATCAGGGTGCACCCTTATGACCTCACTAAACCTTCCATGCCACCATCAAAAGGGCCCATCTCCAAAAACAGGATGTCCCAAAAGTCCGAAGAGGTGGCCAACATGAAGAGAATATTTTGTAAATATTTTGTGAAATTTTATAATTAATGTTTTGTGAATAAAGGTACATTTAACTGCAATTCCCATTTTCCCTATGTATAGCAACTTTAGGGGCAACTTTGGGACACCTTGTACAGTCGCATTCCAAAGGGCTGGAGGTGAGGACTCTGCCATATGAATGGGGGGCACAGTCTGCCCGGAACAAATCGCTGCCCCCCTTTCCTTCTCAAACTGGTCCAGAGTCCCCTTGACGCTTCCACGTTGCAGGCAGTGTACAGCTCCCTTTTGCCCTTTTCCATAGGCAAGAAACTTAAAAATGTCATTACTTTACCAGGTATCTCCTCCCCCGATCATCTCTCCAATAGTCTGTGACTCTGAGATTAGGGCATTGTTCACACCGATGACAATTTTGAACACGAGTGGTGGAAGACAGAGTAACTGAACTCTGTTCGTGTGGTGGGTGCTGTTGTGTGCCATGGTTTTGAGTAATATTAGTGATGTAAGAAAATGATCATAGTACAGTGTTGGGTTAAAAAATAAAAGGAAAGGAACAAATTACTTATGTTGTCTTATCTCAATTATGCATATATATATTTAGATTCCAAGGAAACGCATGAAAAGAAAATACACTAATTTTTTTTTTTTTTTGCGGTTTTTGGCCAGGGCTGGGTTTGAACCCACCACCTCCAGCATATGGGGCCGGCGCCCTACTCCCTTGAGCCACAGGTGCCGCACTACACTAGAATATTAACAAAGGATATCTTGGGGTGGCAGGATTCTAGGTGTTGTTTTCCTCTTATGCGTGACTGATGGATTTTTTACAATGAAAACAAACAGCCTCTGAGATCAAAAAAGTGATTTTTGTTTTCTTTTTACAATTGGAAAGTCAAAATAGAAAACTAAAGTTTTCCCTGATTTTTGACATTGTACAAAGGAGGGGCTTTTAGTTGAGAGAAGTACATTCTTCCCTTAAAAGAATACACTGGCCGGGGGCGGGGGGTGGGGCCAGGCTGTGGCTTCATCACCTGGTGGTCCTGGCACTCACCCAGTTCTACAGTAGCCGCTGGGCGGCCCTGTTGGCACAGGACACCAGGTGTAAGGG
The DNA here is from genome assembly GCA_963573935.1 of Arctocebus calabarensis. Taxonomy (NCBI): domain Eukaryota; kingdom Metazoa; phylum Chordata; class Mammalia; order Primates; family Lorisidae; genus Arctocebus; species Arctocebus calabarensis. Next base: position 13,648 of record CAUYON010131242.1, on the reverse strand, counting down.
TCAGCTCTCCTGTCCCTCCCTCCATCGGCCCCCATGATGCTAATATGGGCTCTGTTGCCTCCGCAGTACGGGGTGGACGTCATGGCCCGAGACGCCCATGGGAACACAGCGCTAGCCTACGCCCGGCAGGCCCCCAGCCAGGAGTGTGTGGACGTCCTGCTGCAGCACGGCTGCCCCGATGAGCGCTTCGTGCTCATGGCCACCCCCAACCTGTCCCGGAAAAACAACAACCGGAACAACAGCAGTGGGAGGGTGCCCACCGTCATCTGAGGGGCAGCCGTGCCCACCGCAACAGCAGTGGGAAGGTGTCCACCATCATCCGAGGGGCATCCGCGCCCACCTCCCCCCACACCAGGACGCAGCCCCCTTGCCGCGCACGTGAGTCCTATCACATCCCTCACTCTTCCTGGTGATCACCTCCCACCCACCCGTCCACTCTCACCCAAAACAGAGTCACAAAACCTGGACATTCCCAGAGGGCGAAGAGGAGGAGGCCAGGAGACTGCAGAATCGATTCCTTTCCATGAACTCCCCTAAACGACAAACAGGAGAGACCGACGGGGCCTTGGTTCTTTGATGATAGCACATGGTGAAGGACCCTAATCCTGGTGGCACAAGGGATGGGGACGCGAGGGGGAGGGGAGGAGAGGAGCAAGGAGAAGGGGCCACTTTCCTTAACTGGCAGTTAAGCACATGAGTACATTTCACCTCTACCAAACGGAACACTTGGATTTCATCTCTTCTCCGAGGAGCTTGACGGCATAAATCAGAAGCAAGCACAGAGTTTGTCAGGTTTGAAGCCCCTATGATGGTATGTGTCAAATCAGTTGTAGCTAATCTGTCCAGGGAGAATACTGGCTTCATTACACTTGTATAGTTGAGTTCTTCCAGCATTACCGCTGTTTAATAGAACATGATTAGTCATCACCAAGAAGAAAGCATATTAGCCGAGGAGGTAGTTACACGGCACGCTCCGGTGATTGCCACGATGTGATTGCAATACTCTTAGAAGCATCATATTATCCCAGACATGTTCTTTCAAGCCCTTGGAGCCCTCCTTTCTAAATTCACTGTCATAATTTAGTATCTGTTTAATTTTTCAGTCCAAAGAGAGGAAATCAGTTGCTGAGTATTATTTGACTGCAGTCTCCTTGGTGCAAAAACAAAATGGAAAAAATAAATAAGAATAACTCAGAATCTCAAAAGGAAATCACAAATTCAGCTAATAATGGCATTTTGAGTACATTTCGTAAACTAAGTAAATACATAAAAGGCTATTTTTTCCGAACATAAGAGATATTTTATGTCCTTTTGCCAAGGTGAATGTGTTGGGTCTCAGCTACTCCTGGGCCACGTTGCCCAAGTTACACAGGCTTCTGTATTGTGTCTTTAGATAAGATGTGTGAAAATGTGTTTGAATAAAAGAAGTTCATAAATATGCATCGATTTTCGTACAGACAAATGGCACCTCTGTTAATTTATAAATTGAACTGGATGTGAACTAATAATGTGCAACTAGTTGAAATAAGAGGGTTACAGATCATTGTACATGGAAAATATTCCCAGCGGTAAACACTTCCATTAATGTGATATACAGCTTTTAAAAAGAAACATATCAGAATAAGTTGGTGGCATAATTTGCTTATTAAAATTGAGAAGGAGAAAAATAAAAGACCCTGGCGCATATTAGAAAGTGAGGAAAGCGGCTTGCGATTTCCCACGATTGAAAGCATGATTTAGTTCTGATACTACCCTTGCTAACCAAGACCAAGGGGCTCTGGCAAGATGGGTGGTTTTCTGATGAGATCGGGCGCATTCAGGGTGGTATGGCTGTAAACACGGGTGGTTTTCTGAATGCTGGACAGAGGTGCTTTGCAGAGGAGGCTGCTGGTGGCTCTGAGGCACCCAGTGGCCATTGAAAACCCACATGACTGGACTTAACAGTCAGGCCCGTGGGCGAGCCCTCCTGATGTGCCATGGTCACTGTATCCTCAGCCATCTCAGTGTGGTGGACACACACAGCACAACAAACCGTGGCATCCCTGAGGTTGAAAGGGAAAGGGGGCAGCTTTACCTCTGGTGCTGAAATGGGGAACAAGTGGGGGGGGTCATAATGGAAGACAAGGACACTGGCCTGGCATGGCACAGAACACAAAGCCACCTTGCCTGGAAGGAAGCCTCTAGGAAGTTCCTTGCTTCTATATATTAAACCTTATATTTTATAAAAATTTTTCCTCTTCTTTTTAAAAAAAAAATCAAAGTAGATGGGGAAAATAATAAAGCTTTACACAGACTTTATATGTGGGTAAGTGTTTATGGAAATTTCTAATCTTAGTTAGAAAGTGGAACTCAACCAGAACCCAAAATACAATGGGTACGGAAGCCACGAGTCCGAGTACCTTCATGCGGTCCCATAGCCCCTCTGTTCGATTTCTAATTCTACGTTTCATCACTGTGGAGTTACTTTAAATGTGAATAGAGGTTAAAAAAAAAAATTCATTGCCTATTTTTCAAGAACCCAGTAGTGTTCTTACCTGGCTTACACAGTCACCTCCACACAGCCTTTACCGTAGACTTTCTGTAGTGAACACAAGATAGAGTATAAATGGAATTCTTAAATTATTTCATTGTAGTTAATTCCCACTATAGGAATGCTTTATCATAGTGAAGCCTTCTTTTGAAAAGAAATGGAATTCCTTGGAAGGCTTCTGTTTGGGATGTATATGAGTGTGTACATATTATCTATGTGTTTATAATATAATATTTTCCCACACGACTTCTTGTCTCACTTCGCCTTCCACAGCCTGAATGCTAAATTGGTTTTTCCCCTTCCCTGCCTCCAGCCTGGAGCTGTCCTTGACTCCTCCTCGGAAAGCACAGCCCCTCCCCTGCCACATCCAGCCGCGTTGATTTGCTCCCCACTTCCCTGAGCCCACGTTTTGGCTGCAGCAGGAAGGGAGGGGAGGGTCCAGGGTTTTCTTTTCAAATAGCAGTGGTGGTTAATCTGTTCATACTCGGTGTCAAGCCAGAAATCCTTTCTCTGCTGACAACACTCTCGTTCCCAATTTCAAAGTAACTAACACCAAGGCAGCCGGGAGGGGCAAGGACCAGGAGCAGTGTTAGAAGGAGCCAGTTTGGGAAGAGGGTTGAGCTTCATTGTTCTGCAAAATGACAATGACACAAGAAGTCACCACGGCAGAATCCACGGAACCTTTTCTGCCCAGAATTAAAATTCTTCCTGGATGAGAAATAGTCAGCTGGGGTAGGCGCAGGAGCAGGCTGTGCACGCCCGGATAACCACATGGGTGACCTGGACGCCCCAGGTGTCCCGTCGGCGAACTGAGAAGCGTGTGGTATGGAGCTAGCTGGATTGCTCTGATGGCCGAGAAAACTCTGCAGGGAGAGCTCCGTGGGCAGGTGGTTTACCAAGCCCAGCACCCCAATTCTGAGCCTGGTCACTCGTTATCGTCCCAGGAAATGAGCGGCTCGGGGTTTGTGAGTACCAAGATCATCAGTCATTGGTCCTGAAGCCACATGCAGTGTCGTATCTACCAAGAGGTGGTCTCTGTGATCAGACACAGAAGGTAGCGCCCTCCCACTGCATCACGCTCTCCGCAGGCCCACCGGTCTGCAGCCCATCTGGCTATGGCTTTTCAGAACCAGCCCCTTGCATGTACGCTCCCTTTCCTGAGATGTCCCAGCCTAATGAGTCTGAGCCTGGCTTCTGCCATCCAGTAGATACCATCTTCCCAGTTGTGTGACATCTGCATACAGCTGGGGTCATTTCCTGTGTCTGCATCAGCATTGTCACTAACTTTGTTAGGGGGAAGGACTGGACTGTGGCCTAGCAGAGCTGGCTTCACCTGCCATCCACCAGGTGTGTGCTCGTGCGACCTTGAAGAAGCACCCACCTTCCTAGACTCTGTTTTTCCGCTTTTGTAAAACTTGCAGGGTGCAGTGAGGTTTCGAACCAGTGTGATACCTGCCGGCATCACACCTGGCCAGGGGACAGATACTAATGAAAGGGGAGCATTTATTAAGAACAGAAACACCAGTAGGGTGGAACAGCCGAGCATGCACCTGGAGACCCTAGCCAGTGTGTGCTCAAGCCTGTGTCTGGGGGAAGCAGGAGTGGGGTGTTTGCCAACCCCTCTAGGTTCAGCCTGTGCACCCCCCCCTGCACTGCTGGGCCTCAGACACCAGGAATAGGGTCAGAGGAGGGATGAGCCTCCCTGGGGGCTCTTGCTTCCCAGGAGCCCCTCCCCCCGACCCTCCCGCCCCCGCCACTTACCATCCCCTCAGCCCCTGCTACTCAAAGCATCTCCTCCATTTTTTTAGTCTGAGATTGATTTCCCAGAGGCAAAGAAGGGGTTGAATTCTGCCCTCCTGTCGTTGGCTGATGTTGCTTGAGGCCGAAGATGAGCCTCTGCCTCTTGTCTACACTCTGTTGTGTGCTGTGGGCTTGGCCAAGCCTCCCTCCCTCCAGGCGCCTCCTCCCCGTCACCATGGTCCCTTGTGGCACCTGCGTGGATTGGGCCTCACCTTGCTGGGCTTTTTCTCCTCTGTGAGATCAGATGTGGCTGGAGAGCACCCTGGGAGGCCAAGTGTGGCTTCTGGCTGTGCTGCCTCTCTGCCCTGCTCCCTGAGCTGGAGCAATCATGCAGTGAATGTCCTACTGGAGCCGGAGCGGGTCCTCGCCAGGGGAGGGGGCGTCACGCTTGAACTTGGTGAGCTGCTCAACCCCCCAGCCTGAGCCAGCCACAGCTACCGTGGTTTCCTGTGGCACTCACTGTGCATTTAGGATGTCCTGGCAAGGAGAGGAACGAGTCCACAGAAACCTGTAACACCAGAGCTGCTTCTGAGAGGGGTTGATCAGGCCTCAGCAGCTCTGGAGGCAAAGGTACTGGAAAGCGAAGGCACAGCTCTCACAGGGCCACGTCCCTCCCCGCCCCTCTGCCTATTCCATCCCTCACACTCCCCACACACAAGGTCCTTGAGACTTTTCTAGAACTCCCCTGGGTTGTATTTATGGCCTCCAGGCAAACAAATTGAAAAGCAGTCAGGGAGGAATTCAGATAGAAAAGTGCTGGAAATACATCTTTCCTTCAAAGGACATATAATTTACTTCCAACTGCCTCTTCAAATGTGGGTTTCACATGTGAAGTCTTGTCTGGAATAATTTTCACCCTCATCCTTCACCAAAAAGCTAAATAAGGGCCTTTGGCATCAAGACTTAGATTTTTCACTTGCCTCGTCCCTGGTTTGGGGCTTCTTCAGGAAGCCCTGCTGTGGGTGTGTCTTCAGCATCCCCCACCCCAGCCAGGCCAAGCCAGCATACCCAGGAGCAGTGCTGCCCAGGTCAGACCTGCTCCTGGCTGGCCCTGTGCCCTAGGCAATTGGCTCCTTTGTCATTCAAGCATTTAAAGGAGGTTGCCTTTCAGCCAAAATGTCAAATTTCTAACAGTCACTCAGAGAAGGCGGGCAAGCATGTCCACCTACTCTGGAGCAAATGGGTTACTCAGAAGCAGACCGCAGACTCTTATTTCCATCATTGCTAGGAAGTAATCGCTGGACCTCAAGATGCTGTGACACCTTTGATTAGAGAAACAGCGCCCGTGGCAGACTCTCCTGTCTTCTGGAGAAAAACATAACATTTAGCAACTTAGACATTAGCATTTCGAGGCACAAATATTTTTTCCCTTTGAGAAGAAATACTGTCTTTACATAGTTTTTTTTAATGCTAATGGACCCTGTGTTCAATTGAATGTCTGCCACTCTTTAGACATGAGTTTGCGTCATATGTCAGAGTTGAAATTAGAGGGCATTTCAACAGAAGATGATTCTGGAAAGGGATTCTGTAAAACTAACAAGCGTTTTCCTCTGATTTTTTTGAAGGGGCAGGTTTTCAAAGTAGTTAAGTTTCAGCGTGGTAAACACCTGCCCCAAAGCAGTGACACAGCAAATGTCAATCTGAAAACCTGTCTTTACCGCCTCACACATGAGGTGCTGATTTGGCTATAAAGTGACATCAGTTGGTTTGGGAGGCTGCAACCATTTGTTAGAACTGTTCTCGTGAGGGGCCTTCACCCCAACAGATGCACCTCAGGCCCGGAGGTGGGCAGGGTTGCTGGGAGGTGGCTGGCAAAGACATGCAGTGGGTCTGAAGGGCCGGGGTGAAGGACACAGGCAGCTTGTCCAGCCTCAGGATGCCTGCGCTGGGAACCAGTTGACATGGCCAAGCAAGACGCCTTCATGAGTGTGAGAGGAATTAGCTCAGGGCTTTTTATTTTGGCCCGACTTGGGCATCTGTAGAAGAGGACCCACTGAGGGTCACAGTTCAAGCCATATCCTAAAGATGCACCTGTTTAGGACTGAGCCAGACTTCAGTGTGGGCAGTTACAGGGCATTTGTCTTGAGATGCATGTGTAAGGAAGTGTGAGAAAGGAAGGAGACAGCATGGGGGGATAGGGGGTGCTTCTGAATGGAGCAAACCCCTAACACTGGGCCCTGGGAATAGCTGCCCCTGGATTACATTAGACCCCGTCTCTCTGGCACTCAGCATTCCTGCTGGCCCGGAAAGCTAATCTCTGAGCAGGGCCTAGAACTCTCCTACACAGAGGACCCTGAGAGCCTAGCCAGTCAGTGGTCAATCATGAGAATGGGAGGCGTTGTGGGAGGCTAGAGGAAGGATGTCTCAGAGGCCCCAGCTAAGACCCAGCAGTGTGGCCCAGCCTACTGCCCCTACACTCAAGTCTCCTGGGACTGCAAAAAAACCTGTGTCCTGCCCAGGCTTTTCCAGGAAGGGGGACAGAGAAGGGTCAAGGGCATGGTGAGCTGGGCGGTCTAAGGGGTGGGCTCCCACTTGCTGCTTAGGTGAGCACATATGGGATCTCCCCTCCCCCCACCCCCAGGATCCCAGCAGTTTTCTCCCCAGGACTGGTTTTAGGGCACACAAACACTTGAGTGGGGCCCAGGGCTGTTGGAAGGTGGATGGGCAAGAAGGAGCATGGAGAAACTGCTTCCTGGCATTAGAAGGGGGGCAAAGGCCAGCACCTTCCTGTTAGAAATAATTCCCTTTCCAAAACTTGACAAGCATAGTTTTCCTTTCTCAAATGTTTTTGACTAAAAGAGATCGTGAGATTGCAGGCTGCTCCCAGCCCGGGGAGAGCTGCCGCGGGGCCCAGGGCACAGCCGGGAGAGGGAGGCCTGAGCTGCGAGGCTTTGCTTTGCGGGCAGGGAAGGCGGACTGCACTCCACACTCCAGCACGGGTTTCTGTTTCTGTAAATAGCCATGTACAGAAGAGGAGCATCGGCGGGGGTTAGCCAGAGATGGGTTGTTTTTTTGTTTTTGTTGGGGTTTTTTTGGTTGTTTTTTCTATTACCTCATCCAGCAACTTTATGTTTCACAATGACTCAATGATGCTTTATTTATATTGTTTGTACTGTAATTAAAACTGTTGACAGACATTTCACTTTGCTTGTTATTTCATATGATCTTGTTTTGATGAAATATGCCAGTTTGTATTTTCCTGCCTTGGGATTTTTTGTGTCAGCTGTACAGCATTCTAAGGGAAAAAGAAAACCGTGTAAAGTACTGGAGAGAGGTGGCTATAGTGTAGAGGCCTCTTTCTAATAAAGAAATGAAAATATGTCTTTGCTGCTGCCGGAGTCTTTTTTATTTATTTTTTTTTTCTGGTGGTGTTGGTCATTTGTCACAACTAATTGGGTTTCCATTCCCTGGGCAAGGTAAATCAGAGAGAAAGGGGGCTTTGGCTGTTTGAAGAAGGAATGTCCCAGGCCTCGACCTGAGGGAATTGGCCCCCATGAGCTGCAATCACGAGCGGCCAGTCTGACTTCTTCACTGACGAAGGCAGGAGGCGGCTCCTAGCTCAGAAGCTCCAGATGTTCCTGACATGTCTTCCTGCTGTCCCACAGTGGCCCAGATGTGCAGTGAGGATGCGGCAGGTGGCCAAGAAATAAAACCACTCCAGGACTCGATTAATACTGTTCGTGTCTCCACAGGATTGTCATTTTATAATACATTATGTCTTTACTCTCCCCCAAATCAGAAAAGTAAAGATAAAATAAAACTCATCCAAAATGCTACCATCAGACACGACCCTAGCCAGAGGCTGCAGGTGCCTGCCCACCCAAATACCAGGGTGTCCCTTCTCCTTGCTTTTCCCATGGCAACAAATATGGAGCCACAGGATCTTACTTAGAACATTTTCTGTTGACACTGCCCATGGTGTGTCCCTCAAAGAGAAAGAACAGGGGCATGTGGGTATGGGGCAGCACCACGAAGTGCCTGTGGACTGTCCCGACACAGAACCTGGGGCCACACTCAGTGGTAGGACACCACGCAGGCCACATACAGAATACTACAAAGGAGACTTGTCTTCTAGGAAATAGTCCAGAAAAGGACAAAGAAGGGCTTTTAGGAAGAACCAGTGCCATTTAAATGCATGTTGCTTATCCAGTTTGATAACAGATTTACAAAATAGTGCCTTAAATAAATTAAGGATAGATGAGCTAACACAGGGGAGCAGGAGAATAAGGGAGCGGGGAGGGGGAGGGGGGTCCTGATGCAGGGCACACCTCTTGGGGGTGGGACACAATTATAAGAGGGGCTTTATCTAACAAATGCAATCAGTGTAACCTACTTCTTTGTACCCTCAATGAATCCCAAACAATTTTTTTTAAAAAAGGAAAAAAAATTAAATTAAGGGATTCTTTTTTTCTTACAAAAAGGCTGGGAGAAAAACCAGTCTGGGCTGAGGGCTGGTGCAGGCTGTGGCAGAGTTTCCCTTGGCCATCTGGTCCACCTCATTCGGGGTGCTAGCTGTGTCCAGACACCCACAGGGGGCAGCTGCACCTCTAACATCTGCTTCCAGGAGAGAAAAGAGAAGGAGATGGAAGAGGTGGGCCCCTCTGAATCAGCTTTCCCCAGGATGCCTACCCCAGTCTTGTACTGGCTAGATGGGGCTGGGGTTACCCCCAGCTGTAAAGGACGCTGGAAACATGGTTGTCAGGAGGGAGTGGTCTCTGGTGGTGAGAAAGAACTGGGGCATGTGGGTGTGGGGCAGGTTTTTGATTCCTCAACATTCACACACCCTGAGGTCACCATGAAGTGCTCCCTCCCCCAGAAGGACATCTGGGTAGGTATGCTGCCTGGGGACTGCTCTGCCCACTCATTCCTCATCTGACCTTGGCTTTCTCACCTCAGCCTTGTCCCCACCCTCCCTCCAGTGCTCTGAGCCAACTTTCAGAGTGTGACCAGCCTGGGAGATCTCCCTGCACCTAGAACAAGGTTCTTGCACCAAGTGCTCTTGGAAGCACTCTCAGGTTGGAACTAAAGAAAGGCTGAATATTTATTAAGATTTCATAGCTGGCGTGTCGCCTGTAGCTCAAGCGGCGAAGGCACCAGTCACATACACCTGAGCTGACGGGTTTGTATCAGCCCGAGCCCACCAAACAACAATGACGGCTGCAACCAAAAAAAATTGCAGAGCATTGTGGCTGGCGTCTGTAGTCCCAGCTACTTGGCAGGTGGAGGCAGGAGAATCGCTTGAGCTCAAGTGTTTGAGGTTGCTGTGAGCTGTGATGCCACAGCACTCTATCCAGGGTGACAGCTTGAGGCTCTGCCTCAAAAAAAAAAAAATTCATAGCCAAGATTGGGGGAAGAGGAGGAGCAAGTGCTGACCCTCTGGGGGCCCAGGACAGACCCTGGAGAGCAGTCTTGGGCATCCAATGAGTTTCAACTTTCTGAAAAACAGAGAGACTCAAAGAAAATGGTTGCAACAACATCCAAACACTCCAGTTGAAGGCACAGCCATTGATGGGCTCAATCTGGGTTTTTTGTTGTTTTTTTTTTAAGACAGAGTCTCACTCTTTCACCCTGGGTGGAGTTCCTTGGTGTCATAACTCGCAGCAACCTCAAAGTCTTAGGCTTAAGCAACCCTCCTGCCTCAGGCTCCCAAGTAGCTGGGACTACAGGCGCCCACCACCACACACAGCTAGTTTTTCTATTTTTAGTAGAGACGGGGTCTCTCTCTTGCTCAGGCTGGCCTCAAGATCCTGAGCTCCAGGGATCCTCCTACCTCAGCCTCCCAGAGTGCTGGGATTACAGACGTGAGCCACCGCAGCCGGCCTTATAGCCAAGATTCTTAACGTAATCAGACTCTGGGCTGGCCATGCCACGGGCAACTGACGCCAATGTGCTACCGCAGGAGCAGTGAGACAGCAGTTGTGCAAAGCCACGGGGGCTGTACACCAAGACACTGAAGATCTTCCCTCTGCCCCAGGAATCCAGGGCCCAGACCATACCGTTGTCACCGCAGGGACTCCGGAGTGTCGACTATGTGAGTGACTGAGTGCCCGGCACCTGAGGCCAGGGACAGTGGGAATACTTTGACATTTGCATAAAGCTGTTCATGATTATGGTATTTATTATAATAACAACATATTAGAAATAAAGGCCCACAAGAGGGGGGGAGTTAAATTAATTCTTGTACATATGTATATTTAGCCATTTCAAACTGTGTTTATCACATAGGGAAATAATATAAATAAAAAATTAGGATGGAGAAGTGTATATGAGTGATCTCTAATAAATGAGGATATTTTTATATCCAGAAAAGAAAAGTACAAAATGCCAAAAGTGATGTCTGTTTATGGGGAATTCTGGGTGGTTTTTATCTCCTTCTTTATACTTTACTGTGCACATTTTCTCCATAAGCATGTGTGGGGTGAACGTTTCTAATCCCAAAACCTGAAATCTGAAAAAGTACTGCAAAATCAACAACTTTTTGAGCACTGGCATGATGCTACAAGCGGAAAATTCCACACCTGACTTCATGTGACAATTTAGTCAAAACTTTGTTTCAGATACAAAATTACTAAAAAGAGTGTGTAAAGTGGCATTCAGGCTGTGTAAATAAGATGCACATAAAACATAAATGAATTTTGTGTTTAGACTTGGGTCCTTTCTCCAAGATATCTCAGTATCCAAAATATGAAAAAATCCAATCACTCTGGTCACCAGCATTTTGGATAAACGAGTCTAAACCTGTATATTCAAAAGTTATGTCGCCAGGAACGCTGGCTCATGCCTGCAATCCCAGCGCTTTGGAAGGCTGAGGCAGGAGAATTGCTTGAGTCCAGAAGTTCAAGACCAGCCTGAGCAACATGACCAGAATTTGTCTCTACAAAAAATAAGAAAAATTATCCAGGCATGGTGGCCCCCAGTCTGGGTGACAAAGTGAGTCCTGCCTTTAAAATGAATAAATACAACATTTAAAAAAAAAAAACATTATGTTGAGGTATATGTTGAAGTTCACAGTCTGCCATTGACTTTGAAGAAAGTGGCTAGGTTTTTTATTAACATATTGTTTACACATACTGAAATTGAAGAAACAATTGGTTAATTAATTGGCTAACTACTTTGATACTAAAACAAATTGATTAAAAATTAGGAAGCATTCAGGTAAGAATCAAAGTGGAACTTACAGGGAGGCGCCTATGGCTCAAAGGAGTAGGGTGGTAGCCCCACATGCTGGAGGTGGTGGGTTCAAACCCAGCCCTGGCCAAAAACAGCAAAAAAAGTGGAACTTTCAGAATCTGAAGGAACAAAGTTCAAACTGATACCCCCTCCCCCCCCAGACTCAGCACACACAGCTGGGGACCTTCCAAGAGACCAGGCCTGCCACCCCCAATTTTTCTCTCACTCCCTCCTGGCCCCCTTAACCCCAGGGGATTGTGCTGGCTCCAGAAGATTCTCCCCTGGCTCGCTCTGGTCCCCCCAGGCCCCCTCTCCACTCCTCTGATCCTTCTCCCAGGGAATCAGGCAGTGCTGTTCCCACTACAACTCCACAGAGCCCCCCATTGTTCTGAGAGTAGAAGCCAAACCCTAAAGGTGGTTTCTCTCCCCTCCCACCCTTCCCCAGCCCCTTCATTCCTTCCTGCCCCTCTCTCAACCCCAGCTACGGCCCACTTCCTGGTCTCTCTCCCCTTCTCACCTTTTCCAACACCTGGAAAGACCCACTCTTTGTGGCTGGTTCCTTCTCACCTCTGGGCCCCCCTGAAATGTCCCTTCTCAAAGAGGCCTCCCCCAGCCCATCCCCAGCCCTACAGGCCTCCCTGTGCTTGCATCTGATGCTCTAAGATGGGAAGGTGCTGACCCGGGTGGCAGGTGTTTCCTGGTGGGGTCACACACCCTGTTTCTCCTCCCTCCAGCTCCAGCCCAGGGCCCAGCCCAGATGCCCACTCGCTAAATAGGTGCGTCAGTGAAGGATGACTTGCGCCCACCAATGGCTGTGCCTTCACTGAAGCATTTGGGTGTGGAATGACTGGTAGCTGCAGCCATTTTCTTTGAGTCTCTCTGTTTTTCAGAAAGCTGAACCTCACTGTAACTCTGACAGGGCTGAGGAGGACACACGGTCTGGGGACACCAGGAGACTGCTGTCCAGATTCCAGCCAGCCCTGTCCTGGTCCGCCGGCGGCCGGCACTCGCTCCTCCCACCCGCTCCTGCTGCCCCCAACATTTTGGTGGACACTCAGCCATAGCCTACATCCTAGGGGCTGGGACCCGCTTGTATGCAGGCTGTCCCCCAGCCAGGTCCCGTAGGCTGAACACCCCTGAACTGCCCCTGCCCCCTGCACATGGGGACAGACAATAGCCTGGCAGTCCACACCAGCCTGAGTGGGGAAGAGTGACGCTCAGCCCCACTGTCTCCGGCACGTTCTGAGAAGCTGCTAAGTCACAATTTATCACCATGAGAGTCCGGTAAGGCTCCTAATTGGCCCATAAATGTGGTCCAATAACCGCACCTGACACCCACAGACACTGCAGGCAATTAGCACTTATTTATTTGCATACGGTATTGACCAATCTCTAGCTGCACTCGCCTTCCAGTTCTGTTTATTTGTAAAGCTGGAGGGAAAAAGACCTCATTTACTACATTGCAAAGGGAACTACCACGACACACACACCCTGAATACCCAACACACCATGCACACACACACCCTGCATACCCCACATACCCTGCATACCCAACACACCATGCATACACACACCCTGCAAACCCAACACACCATGCACACACACACCATGCATACTCAACACATCATGCACACACACACCCTGCATACTCACACACCCTGCATACTGAACACAACATGCACACATTTCACACCATGCACATATATCATGCATACCCAACACACATTGCATATCTAACACACCATGGACACACATCACACCCTGCATACCCAACACACCATGCACACACACACCCTGCATACCCAACACACCCTGCATGCCCAACACACCATGCACATACACCATGCATACCCAACACACCCTGCATACCGAACACACCATGCACACACACACACCCTGCATACTGAACACAACATGCACACATTATCACACCATACACATATACCATGCATACCCCACATACCCTGCATACCCAACACACCATGCATACCAACACACCATGCACACACAAACCCTGCATACCCAACACACCATGCACACACACACACCCTGCATACCCAACACACCACGCACACACAAACCCTGCATACCCAACACACCATGCACACACACACACACCCTGCATACCCAACACACCACGCACACACA
>CAUYON010131239.1:0-13106 GCA_963573935.1 Arctocebus calabarensis | reverse complement strand
TTATCACAAGGTTTCACTGCAGGCATCAGTAGAAAGAGTAGACCATTCTGATGCCTGGTCCATACACCTGTTCCATCTGCAATGAAAACCCTGATGTAGATAAAACTGACGCTTACCATAGGTGTGGCCCCACCAATTACCCGCCCTCCACCACATCTTAGCAGGGTACAGGCAAAACTTACTAAATGCAGAATACAAATGTCTTCATACAATAACTAAGAAAATGCCATGAAGGGTATGTTAAACAGTTTGATGAAAACATTTCAGAGTGTATATGAAGCCAGCACATTGTAGCCCTTGATTGCACTAAGGTACGCAGTTATGATTTAATAAAAAATAAATACATAAATAAAAACAAAAAAAAATCCTGACACTTACATATGTGAGGCTGTGTTCCCCAAAGTCACAAACTTAACTTAGGAAGAAAATATAAATTTTCCCCCCCCGGATTTGGGGGAAATGATGACTTATATATTTTGTGATCAAAACATTTTTTTCAGAATAAAATCCAAAAAGAAATATAGAGTTTATCTCAAAACCACATTTTATATAAATGAATATTCTAGATAAGTGAAATTTGTCCCATCAGCTGCCAATGACTCATTTTAACTTTTATTCTTGTTTTGATACGGATTCTTCCAAAAAGCTCAGAGTACATTTCACTTCCTTCCTTCACAGAGGACACAGCACAGAATGCAGCCGTGTTCTTGATGACTCATTACCGTCATTATGCGTCTCGTTCTTGTTCTGTGCTAAAACACACAGCACTTTTCTGCATATGCTTGGGAGTTTCTGTATCGCTCAATGTCAGGCTGTCAGCTGTAACTTCTCGATGCTGTCAGATGTATTTAACCATCACCACTCACTACCTCCTCCAATGTCTACTTTGCTGTTTCTAATCTGTCTGCAACTTTTAATCTGCAGTAAACTAGAAAAATAGATAACATCGTTTGTTAAGATTTGCAGGCCAAATGGAGCTCAATATGGGAGCTGAATGGCCTTCCTCAATTTCAGAGGTTCTTTAATTACATTTATGTGGTATATATTTCACATATAATTTTATGCTTTTTATACTTTATATATACTTTAATATGATAAATACATTATATATTTTAATGTGTCTGTCTGTTTTCCAGGGAATGTAGAGGGATGCAACTCTGACACGGAGACAGACGGACATGTAGTCACCTTTTAGGGAGAAGATATTCTTCTTGGCCTGGGGAAGTAGCTCATACCTGTAATCCTAGCACTCTGGGAGGCTGAGGCAGGAAGATTGTTTGAGCCCAGAAGTTTGAGGTTGCTTTGAACTAGACTGAGACCATGGGATGCTAGCCCTGGCAACAGAGTGAGGCTCTGTCTCAAAATAAATAAATAAAAGATTAAAATAAATAAATAATTAAAATAAAAAGTCCAGGGGAAACTTATTAAATGTAGAGTATCAATGTCTTTATATAGTGATCAAGAAAATGCCATGAAGGCTAACTGTAACAGTACAATCAAAACATTTCTGAATGTATATGAATTGTGCCCTATGATTGCACCAATGTACAGAATTATGATTCAATAAAATCATAAAAAAAATTATCACTACTTGACCATAATCTGATCTCTTCTCTAGGAAAAGTTTCCGATAAATGTGAACCAAAGGCAAATTGGGAGAGATGTGATAAGGAGGCCAAAGTATCCTTTAAGTATCTCTACCTAGAATAGAAAATGGTAAAATGGACTAAGTGAATTGTGTGTGTATAAAATCACTGTGGATTAAGCAATTTCATCTGTCATTAAAATCAGCCATCAGGGGTTATGTATTTATTACCTAAGTACCATAGAGCAAGAGGGCTTTGTATGTTTTCTGAATGAAGGGATTTATTTAGTCTAGTTGCAAGCGTGGTTTATCTTCTGTGAGGAAAACACAACACCAATAGCTTTAAAAGAGGTTAAACCTATGCAACTTTTAAATACTACATATGATACAACATAGCCTATTTTCAGGCAAGAGATCTGTTGCAAATCAGAGCAAGTCTCTCTTTAACATATGCATGTGACTATTTACAAATGGGTAGATGAGTCTGTCCTGGCACAATCCAATCACTTGTGAGTTTTTACTGTGTTCCTGTTAAAGTAGACTTGAAAATGTAAAACAAACAAACAAAAAGTTCAATAATGTCTGCTTGTTTTTAACTTTGAGGAAAGGAAAGCAATGCAGAAATTGTTGGAACTTTGTATTTACACTTCAGAATCCTGTCAGCCATTGGGCCAGCTCTGTTGTGGAGAGAAGAGAATAGAGGGTTTGTAAATGTTTTCTATTTGAAATTGAATTATGTGGGCAGAGCCTTTGGCTCAAGGAATAAGACGCTGGTGCCATATGCTGGAGGTGGCTGGTTCAAACCCAACCACAATATGGAGAAAGGGAACACTTCTACAGTGCTGGTGGGAATGCAAACTAATACATACCTTTTGGAAAGATGTTTGGAGAACAACTAGGAGTCTAAAAATAGACTTGCCATTCAATACTATAATTCCCCTACTAGGTATATATCCAGAAGACCAAAAATCACATTATAACAAAGATATTTGTACCAGAATGTTTATTGCAGCCCAATTCATAATTGTTAAGTCATAGAAGAAGCCCAAGTGCCCATTGACCCACTAATGGATTAATAAATTGTGGTATATGTACACCATGAAATATTATGCAGCCTTAAAAAAGATGAAGCATTTACCTCTTTCATGTTTACATGGATAGAGCTGGAACATATTCTTCTTAGCAAAGTATATCAAGGATGGAAGAAAAAGTATCCAATGTACTCAGCCCTACTATGAAACCAATTTATAGCTTTCATATGAAAGTTATAACCCAATTATAGCCCAATAATATGGGGAAAGGGGATAGGGAGGGGAGCGAGGGGGGAGGATGGGAGTAGGGAGGGGAGTTGGTGGGAGCACACCTATGGTGCATCTTACAAGGGCACATGTTAAATTTACTAAATGTAGAATATTAATGTCTTAACATAATAACTAAGAAAATGCCATGAAGGCTATGTTAATCAGTTTGATGAAAGTATTTCAAATTGTATATAAAACCAGCATATTAGGCAGTGCCTGTGGCTCAAAGGAGTAGGGTGCTGGCCCCATAGGCCGGAGGTGGCGGGTTCAAACCCAGCCCCAGGCCAAAAACTGCAAAAAAAAAAAAAAAAAGAAAGAAACCCAGCACATTGTACCCCATGATTGCATTAATGTACACAGCTATGATTTAATAAAAAAAAATAAATAAAATAGAAATTGAATTCTGCATTCCTTTCAGTCAAAATTTGTTATGCTTGTGACTACTATTAAGTGGCATTCTCCATGTAGTAGAGTATGTGTTGAGTGCCTCTGGAGACATGTTCATTGACTGCATTTAAATTATAACTCTGCCACTTAACAAGTTGTGTGAATTTGTCCAAGTGTTTTAGCCTCTTTCATTGCTATGTGTATCCTTAGTTGTAAAATGAAGGCAATGAAGGCATATAGTCTAGTGTGGTTATGTAGATTGAATATCTGGAAATTGATTAAATTGTTGCCTACCATGTATTAAATACCACTCTAAATATTAGCTATTATTATTATTTAATTTTCTTTGGTTATGTGGGTATAAGAACATGCATTGACATTAAGACACGAAAGTGAGTACAAATTAGACAGCTCATAAATAATTCTCCCTGGAGCTTACTTTAGTATTAAAGAATCCCCACATCGATACAGGAATCCTTTGATTTGTTGTTCTATTTCATTTATTGATGAGGAAATGGAACCAAAAAAGAGATTTGCTAAAAGTCACATGGTTATGAACTAGCAGAGCTGGACCAATGGCTGAGATCCAGGAAAGCTAAAATGAAGTCACAATTTTGAATCTTATAAAAGAGGTATGCTTTTCATTTATGTCGTCCAAGTTATATAAGGATTAACCTATATATGGTCATTTCTTCCTTCTTACTTTTATTTAAATTTTCACAAATTTTAAAGTGCTTTTGTTTTTTTTTCTTATAGAAGGGCTGGAAAAGAAAAGGTTGAGAGATGTAAGGAGTGAGTCTACACAGGCCATCCCCAGAATAATTTTTTTTTTTAATTGTTGGAGATTCATTGAGGGCACAAAGAACCAGATTACACTGATTGCATTTGTTAGGTAAAGTCCCTCTTATAACAATCTTTTATAAACTGCAGGGCATGTCAGAAAGATTGTGGTATCCTGAGAAGTGAGTGAGGAACTAGATTAGAAAAACAGGAAATTATTTAAGAAATATAAAAAAATCAGTGTATTAGATAGCAAACAACAGAACAGTATTAATGAAAACAAAGCCCACTGACTGAGCTGGAATAAGCTAAAGAAATGGGTTTCCTCTATGGCCTAGTATGTTTTCAACCAGGCAAGTACAGCTAATTTCATCTTCTTTGGCCTTTTGGCTTCTAAGATAACCCTGACCAGGAATGCTTTTTGAACATTTACTACCATTCCTCCCCTTAACCCTTATATCCCTAGTAAATACAGAAATTTTGAAAGTCACTTTAAAGCATAAATATCTCAGTATTCTCAGACACTCTCACCTTCTTTAAACCAACACTTTTAAAAACCATTAACAGTAAAAAAAGTTAAAAAATAGTAAAAAATAAAAAAATAAAAAAAACCATTGACAGTATGGCATACTTTGATTAAAATGAAACTATGTGATGAAAACAAAGCAATATGTCAAGTTCCCCCCACATATTTTTTCTTCCAGAGTTATAAATATAGCTAAATAATGTTTTTTTTCCCACATATCTAAGGACTTGTCATGGAAATGTAATATAGAATGGTGGTGAAGAATTCAGATGAACTCTGAAGGAAGACTGCCTGGGTTGAAATCCTAGCTCTGTCACTTAACTGTTATGTGATCTTGGGAAAGTTATGTTGCCTTCAATTTATTTACCTAACTACCTGGAAACACAGGAACATGGGGATGCCACAAATTATTGACAGCTGGGATGGTCAGGGAAGGATTCTCAGGGAAGGTAAGAGTAAAGTACAACCAGTGTTCAGACACACTGGTGGGACAAATTGATACAAATGCATTCAGTTTTTTTTGTTTCATTCTTTTTCTTTCAGTTCTATTAATGAGGAAACTGCTAAAGCTATCATGACAGGTCCTTTCTTCTCATTAGCAAAGAGACATTTTCTGAAACCAAAAGGTCACAAAATATAAAAATGAATGAAAAGCATTCACATGGAAAGACTTCAAGACACCTTTGATTTTTTTTTTTTTTCTTTTTGAGACAGAGCCTCAAGCTGTCACCCTGGATAAAGAGAGAGAGATAGAGAGACAATGTATATTTCCTATTCAGTGTCTTAATCACTACACTTTAAAATAAAACAAATTTCTCTTGACTCCCTGAAAATAATACAAAATATAACTGCCAACTTGTTACTCAATTAGTATCTTAAAATTTTCAAGGCTTTACAACACAGATGGACTGAAAATGAATCTGGCAGGAAGGACAAAGAAGCTAAATGATCAAATATTGGTAAAGAGTTTAGAGAATGCCGGGCACCAGTAAATTAGTTTTCGCCCTCCTTTCCTTTCCTGTATCCAAGATAGTGGTATGGAGAAGTGAGGAGTAATGTGACTAACAGCATATCCGAAACCAACGTTAACACCATTCTTTCTCCACCCCTTCAGGAGAGATAGAAATACACTATGACATTCCAGAACTGTCAGAGTCTCATCTTTAAATCTTTAAAATTCATGAAGGAAATTTTGGATTCATACTACTTCTGAGTATTTCAAAGCCTTTCATGTTTCTAAACCCCTAAATCTTAAAAAAAATATGTATATATTTCAAGAAATCAAAAACTCTTTTTAATAGCTACATTGATGAAAAAATCATTTTAAAAATCCATTCAGCATAATTAGCTTTTAAATTTGCTTTGAAGGGAATATTTCTTAATTTGAGACCCCTCTCACCAATTTATAAAACAGGGCATTTGTCCTGGTTTGAGCTTCTAGTTACAAAGTGCACAAGAATTAGCTTCAGTGGTTCTGAGTTATTTTCTTAAGCGTATTACCATATTACCATAATGACTTACTATCATGCAGTATTTTAAATGAGAAAGTTTAAAAATACATTAGAAGAGAGAAAAGGTATGATTGAAAAGTTATTGATATAAGTTGCACAGACAAGGCACTAATGGTGTCTCCCTTTCATCTATTTTCCCAGCCCATGTAGTGTTTGGGACAGAAGCATATCAGGGAAATATACAGTATTCATCTCATTGAACTTCCATACAGGAAATGGGCAGCCACACAAGAGTGCTCATATACTGATGTTTTAGCTTCCCTTTTCACTCGACCATAGAAATGTAGCTCCAGGAGAGATTAAATACCTGGAAAACTAATATAGAAGCTAGCAGAACAGGAAAAGTTAACAAAATTATTTAATACTGAAACTCAACTTCACCAACCTGGCAATATTTACAATTAGAAATTATGAAATAAATATTAATTGTTAATAATTAACTGTTTTAGACCATAATAATGAAGGTAGAAATATTAGAGAACAGAACAGGCACAGTTAGGTACTCCATGTATTCTTGCAGTGTTCTTTATTTAATGCAGTAATCATACCTGGCAGTAGTAAGTCATTAAAGAATCATTAACAGTGGCACTCACAGGCTTCCTGTTATAACAGCCTTAGCAAAAATTGCAATGGTACATTCTCACTCCACTTTTCTTGCCCCTTTCTCAGCTTGGTTTCCCTCAGTTGTTCTCTCGCTGCCTGAATCTTCTCCCTTTCTGCTTCTCTTGTAACTTACTCTGGTACTTTCTCCCACTACACACACACACCTCATATCTGTTTCAAAGATCTTCTCATATCCTTCTTCTACTTCCCAAAGCTTCTACTTCCTGTAAGACTGTATTTTCCATAGAAATAGAAATCTGATTACTTTCAAGAAGTATTTTTTTTTCATTTTAAAGGGAAACTGACTAATCCAAATGGATTATGCATCACCAATCTTCAATTGCCTATACAAACTGGTCTTCTGTGTTTTATGCTTGCTCCACATCAGTCTAACTCATACCAAAAGAATAGAGCCAAATATATTGGCAACTATTCTGGGAGGATGTCTTCTTTAGGTCAAATATTCACATCCATCTTTTCTGTTTGTAGTACTGTGTACTAGAACTCTGTAGTGTTACTTGTGCATGGAACCCTGTGCAAATGCACTGGTTGCATATTCCTGACACTGACCTTGTATATGGGTATACAACCATGAAAAGGTGCTTTTCCTTAGAAAAGGATCCAGGTTGGAGCCCTTTGTGGCTTTGTGATTGAGAATTACAACTTCTATAGTGGACAAGGAGGACAAGTAGTAAAGAAAACAAGCAGCCTAATCATATTAACTCTCAAATTCAGGAAATAAAGGTTCTAATCAATTCTACAAACATTTATGCCTACTCTTTATAACTATGTTTTATGCTAAAAATCATAGGGAGACATAGGGATAAAACATTCCATTCTCAAGGTATTTGTAGTTTAATGGGCCTGACAGACCTCCTTAAAACATCTTAAAAATAAAACAGAATAAATTTAGTGTTATTATAGAAATATAAGTTACCAAAGGGATTGCAAGAATAAAGGGATTGATTTCGATATTGAAGACTGGAAACGCTTCATAAAGGAGATGGCAATATTTGAGATAGTATGAAATAATGTTGCTAGAGTTTTGATGTTCCCACCAAAGCTCATGTTGAAATTTAATTGCTGTTGTGATGGTGTTAAGAGGTGGGACTTTAAGAGGAGAATAGGTCAAGTGGGCTGTGCTATCATGAAGGAATTAATTTCATTATCATGGCAGTGATATGTTATAAAAGGGAGTTTGATTCTCTCTCTTTCTTCTTTCTCTTCTCTCTCTCTTCCCACCTCCTCCACCAACCTCCTTTGCCTTCTGCCTTACACCATGGGTTGGTTAATCCAGCAAAGAGGCCTTTCCTAGATTTTGGTACCCTCATCTTGGAATTATGAGTCTCCAGAACTCTGATCCAATAAATCTCTACTCTTCATAAGTTACTCAGTCTGTGCTACTTTGCTATAACAGCACAAGACTGTCTAAGACAAATGTATATGATTTAGATAAAATGAATCAGAGTAGGTCATTTGAGGCTGGCAGAAGACCAGAAATAAAGGAATATCATGTGTTAGAGGAGGGGACATCAACCCATGTGACTAGAGGTATATGTTGTAATGGAGTAAATTGGGGAGTGTGGATCAGTTGCCACAACAAAATACCACAGACAAAGTGGTCTAAATGATAAAAATTTATTTTCTTACAGTTATGGTTGCTGGAAAGTTTAAGATCAAGGTTTCAGCTGATTCAGTTCCTAGTGGGTGCTGTTTTCTTTGCCTGTGGGTCTCTGACTTCTTGCTGTGTTATCACATGGTTGTGTGTGTATGGGCAGGGGAGATTGAAATCTCTCTAGCAACTTTTCTTATAAGAATACTAAGCCCACAATGAAAGCACCATCCTTATGGGTTTATCTAACTCTAGTTACCTTCCAAAAGCTCTGTCTCCAAAGGCTGTCACAATAGGGGTTAGGGGAGTGGTTTTCTTTTATTTTTCCTTTTTTTAAAATTTAATTTTTAATTAAAATCATATGTGTGTGCATTTATGAAGTACAATGCAATGATTTGATATACAATGTGAAAAGCTTAAATCAAACTGATTAACATAACTATAACTTCACTTACTTACTTTTGGTGGTAAGACATTTATAAATTTTCTTATTTTGAAATATACCCTTGCATTGTGCACATTGGCGGATATCCCACCAAATAACCTCCTCCCCTCACCAATACCCTCCTCCCTTCCCCTACTTCCTCCCTCCTCTCCCTTACCCTTTGTAGACTATATTTTTGTTTTAACATTCGTGTGAGTAAGTGTATATATATTGGTTTAAAAATAGTATTGAGTACATTGAATATTTTTTTTTCCATTATTGAGATACTCTACTATGAAGAATGTGTTCCAACTCCATCCAGATAAACATAAAAGATGTAAAGTCTCCATCTTTTATGACTGAATACTATTAAATGGTATATATATGCCACAGTTTGTTAATCCATTCATGGGTTGATGGGCACTTGTGTTACTTCCATGACTTGGCAATTAAGAACTGGGCTGCAAGAAACATTCTCATGCAAATGTCTTTGTGGTAAAATGATTGGTATTCTTATGGATAATACCTAGTAATGGGATTGTGGGATCAAATGGAAGGTCAACTTTTAGTTCTTTGAGGATTCTCCATAATTTTTTCCATAAAGGTTATATTAGTTTGCAGTCCCATCAGCATTATAGAAGTGTTCCCTTCTCTCCTCATCTATGCCAACATCTGTAGTTTGGGGACTTTGTGATGTGGGCTCATCTTACTGGATTTAAATGTTATCTCAAAGTGGTTTTCATTCGCATTTGTCTGATGATTAAAGACAATGAGCATTTTTTCATGTGTTTATTGGCCATTTGTTTGTCATCTTCAGAGAAATTTCTGTTCAAGTCTCTTGCTTACACACAAAAAAATGGAGTTGCTTGCTCTTTTCTTATTGGTTAATTTGAGTTCTCTGAAGATTTTAGTTATAGGACTTTTGTAGGAATCATAACATGCAAAAATCTTCTCCCATTCTGAAGGCTACCTGATTACTTTAGTTGTAGTGCTCTTAACTGTGCAGAAGCTTTTTAGCTTGGTCAAATTCTAGTTATTTATATTTGGTGTTGCTGGAATTTCCAGGGGGATGTTCCATATAAAATATTTTCCCAGGAGTACATCTTCGAGCGTTTCCCCTGCATACTTTTCTAGGATGGTTATAGTTTCATGTCTATAAAAATTTAAATCTTTTATCCAGCGAGAATAATTTTTTGTTAGTAGTGAGAGTTATGGGTCCAGGTTCAGTCTTCTACAGGTGGCTAAACAGTTCTCCAAGCACCCTTAATTAAATGGGGTTTATTTGCCCAGCTCATGCTTTTGTATGATTTATCAAAGATAAGATGGCAATTTGTGGCTGGATTCAGCCCTAGATTCTCTATTTTATCCCATAGAAGTATATCTCTGTTTTTCTGCCAGTACTATGCTGTTTTGATCACTACAGATTTGTATTATCACCTGAGGTCTTCTAACATGATGCCTCCAGATTTGTTTTTATTTCTAATAATTTTATTTTGTATTTGGGCTTTTTTCTGATTCCATATAAAAATGAAGTACTATTTTTTCAAGTTCTTTAAAGTATGACATTGGTGTTTTAATGGAGATTGCATTAAATCTGTAGATTGCTTTGGGTAGTATAGAAATTTTAATAATGTTGAATCTCCCCAAACACAAGCGTGGTATTTTCTTCCATTTGTTAACATCTTCTGCTATTTCTTTTTTTAGAGTTTAATAGTTCTTTTTATGTGGATATTTCATATACTTTGTGAGATATATTCCCAGATATTTCATCTTCTTTGGCACTACTGCGAAAGTAGTAAAGTCTTTGATTATATTCTCAGCTTGAATATTGTTGGTATACAAAGGCTACTGATGTAGGTATTGATTTTGTATCCCGAGACACTGCTATACCTTTTGATCACTTCTAAGTGCTTTATAGTTGAGTCTCTGGGGTTTTCCATACACAAGAGCATGTCATCTGTGAAAAGTGAGATTTTGACCTCCTCTGTCCCCATTTAAGTACTGTTGATCTCCTTGTCTTGCCTGATTGTGATGGCTAGGACTTCCATCACTATGTTTAATAACAGTGGTGACAAGTCTCCTTGTCTAGTTCCATAGCTGAGTGAAAATGCTTTCGGTTTCACTCCATTCAGTATAATATGAGCTGGGGGTTTGTTGCAGATGATCTCTACCAGTTTAAAAAAATTCCCATTTAAGCTTATTTTCTTGTGGTGTTTTTCTTTCTTTTTTTTTTAAGATAAGAGTTTTACTTCATTACCCTTGGTAGAGTGCCATGGCATCACAGGTCACAGCAACCTCAAACTCTTAGGCTCAAGTGAGTCTCTTGCCTCAGCCACCCAAGTAGCTGGGACTACAGGACTAGGGTTTAATGGCTCTCTCTTTCGGGGTAATGTGAAATGTCCTTTGTTCCATGTTCAGTTACAGAGAGCCCTCTGAGGCCTTCACTTGAAGGAGGTGTCTCCCATAGTCCTGGCAATGGACTTTGTACCTTGTCTTTGTTGTCTTATTTCCTTTTCCTGGTAGTCACAGCTTATTTCAGCAGAGATGTTGTGTGCTTGGCTATCTTCTTTCCATACTCAGATCCCCACCTTCAGCTTCACTGAGTCTACTTCTGTCCAATATCTCTCCTTCAGGACAGAAACCTCTGGCAAAAGCAGCTTCTAGTCAGCCATCTTGATTCCCTCCCTCAGGGATGTGGTTTACATCTGGTATGCCATGGCACACTGCGCTCAACACACTGATATAACATGAGAGGATCTCAGGTGTGCTGAGAAAATTATTAAAGATCATTAATTGAATTATTTACACAAACATTTCAAAACACAGTAAAGTATGTTCTATTTTTTTTACTATTTTTGGGTCAACATAATTTAAGTTAAATTACTTAATTTAACTTAATTACTTAAACTTTTAAGTAATTAAAGTTTAACTTTAAGAGGTTCAAGTGTGATGTAAGATAAAGTTTGAAAAAGGCTAGCTGGCAGGGCCTCCGGGGCGATGGCGGCAGTGGCCGCTCCGGGCCTGGAGGGTTCAGAGTACCTGTGGGCAGTACTCCTGCAGCAGGAAAGAGCAGGAGGCTGGCGCCAGCGCTGGGGTGTCTGAGCTCCAGGCAGAAGCACACCCTCCCTGACAGCGCTCTGCAATCCCATATTGATGCCCAGATCATGCAGCTGCACCACAGCAAGCACCATGCAGCCTACGTGAACAACCTGAACGTCGCGGAGGAGAAATACCAGGAGGCTCTGGTCAAAGGAAATCTTAACGCTCAGACAGCTCTTCAGCCTGCAATAAAGTTCAAAGGTGGAGGTCACATCAATCATACCATTCTTTTAACAAACCTGAGCCCTAATGGTGGTGGAGAACCCCAAGGGGAGTTGCTGGCAGCCATCAAACGTGACTTTGGTTTCTTTGACAAGTTTAAGGACAAGTTGACAGCTGTATCTGTTGGCGTCCAAGGCTCCGGCTGGGGTTGACTTGGTTTCAATAAGGAACAAGGACGCTTACAGATTACCGCTTGTTCTAATCAGGATCCATTGCAAGGAACAACAGGTCTTATCCCACTGCTGGGCATTGATGTCTGGGAGCATGCTTAATACGTAACTGCAGTATAAAAACATCAGACCTGACTACCTGAAAGGTATTTGGAATGTAATCAACTGGGAGAACGTGACCGAAAGATACATGGCTTGCAAAAAGTAAAACAGGATCATTATACTGAACAGATGTTAAGAAGCTAAGAGAATTTACAACCTGAAGATTTTAATCATCTGATAGAAATTGGGACTTTAAGATTGGTTAGCCAAATGTAAAAATGTAAATTGTCTTTTCTTCCAAAAAGAAGGAGAATTGTTCATCCAAGAATGTTTTTTGTGACTGAATCAGCAGCTCTAGTCACCATTGTGCTTCCAAAACCTTAGCACTGTTAGTGCTGGAGGAAATCAAAGAAGCAAAACAAAACTGTCTTTCAAATACTTTCTGTTGCTTTAACTGCAGTGTAATGATCAAACTTTTGATGTTGAGAAATTACAACTTTATTGAATACCTCAAATTCACGGTCATAAAGTAAGATTTGAATTTCTTTTGAACACTTTTAAAAAGCCATAGTAAAACTACAAAATTAAGATTGATGTGTATTGCAAGTCATGCCTAAAACTCCCTATAAATATAAATTGTATTTTCCGTTTTAATTTCAGGGGAACTACTATTGGGAAAGCTGTTAGGAAAATGTTTTATAAATGTTTCTTATTTGCAGTCATACCCTAATGATGCCAGCAAGCTAACATCCTGTTCTAAGATGTGCATCAAGCTAGTACACACTGAATATCCTATAAGGTCCTGGCTAGATTTCAATTAATTAGTCATTGAAGAAAGATTTAT
>CAUYON010131232.1:0-22749 GCA_963573935.1 Arctocebus calabarensis | reverse complement strand
TACTTGCCATACTAATGCAAAAATAACTACAATTATAACTGCATGCATCAGGAATATTCTATCCCTTTCTCTATTCTCAATAGTAATTATATGCAAAAAATTTGGAGGCTCAGTTTGGATAATAAATATATTTCTTATATTTGTATTTTCATTCAGTAATGTCCGAACTAGAGCTGTATATATGTGCTATTAAACCTGAGCCGAAACTGAAATGCATTTTCTTCCTCAAAATCTTACCATTAATTAAAAATAATATGTAGTGGTTGCTACCTTTACTTTAGAAAAAGACAAGAAATACCAGTGGTTTATTTTTAACAATTTTAATATCAATGCCCAAACTATAGGAAATGTTCAAATGTAGATATTCGTAGTCAATAAAGTATAAAAAATCTGCTCAGTTTCTTGCTGTTGTTGAGGGTGATAAATGTATGTTGGAACTTGATGTTGCTTAGCCCCAAAACATAGTAAAATGTAAAGTAAAATAAATTCTCCTCTTCAAATAATGAGTGTTGGCTTTAATTTAATGATTTCAAAGTTTCTATAGCATTCTATTAAGAAAACTACAAAGGGTTTGGCGCCTGTGACTCAACGGGCTAAGGCACCAGCCACGTACACCTGAGCTGGCGGGTTCAAATCCAGCCTGGGTCCACCAAACAACAATGACGGCTGCAACCAAAAAATGGCCGGGCGTTGTGGCGGGCGCCTGTAGTCCCAGCTACTTGGGAGGCGGAGGCAGGAGGCTCGCTTGAGCCCAGGAATTGGAGGTTGCTGTGAGCTGTGATGCCACAGCACTCTATCCAGGGTGACAGCTTGAGGCTCTGTCTCAAAAAAAAAAGAAAATAAAAATCAGGGAAGACATTTCAAAACTCCCTAAAATTCAGTGTTCCTTAGTACTGCAGCAGAAATGCAGTTTGCAAAGGGAACACGTAATATGTCAGCCCGAATCTCAAGCAGTGGAGACGGACAAGAGAGACCCCGGCTGTGCTCTGGGGGCGTCTCCAGGGGCACCGTGGCCGGCCTCCCCAACTGACCTCGCCAAGGGTTTGCAGCCACTTCACTAGGTCTCCGAAAAAGTGAGGCTCTCTAGGAAGAGAGCCATTAGGAAGGTGAGGCCCTCATGACGTTCAAACTAAGACGGCCTTCACCCAGGAATCAACGGTCTCATGGCAGAGACGCCACAGCAGTGACAGCACTTTGAAAGCAGAATTCCCTCATCATGTGAAAGTATTTAAAGGAGGAACTCTTCACCGCTGTAAAATCCTCAAAGGAAACCCTGCCCCACTCCTAATAATGAGGAAAGGGCTTCAAAGGGTGCTGGGCGAACGCTGAAGCAATCTGCGTCTTGTTGAGGAAATTATCTTGAGCAAAAGGGGGCGGAGGGGAGTGTGTTTATGTCAGCCTTGACATTAAAGAAAGATCATCCATCCTCCTTTCTCCAGGATTTTCCTTTTGGTCTTCTCGTCTAACAGAACATTATTTGTTTTGGATGCATTCTATGCACTTTTTAAAAGAAAAGTCATGTGAAAACCTGTAGAAACAGAGCTGGCTCCCTCCACCCCCAACTCGTGTCTTTGTTTCTATTTGATGAGATTGCTTTGGGCCTATTACCATTTCATTTCAAGGACTATCAACTGTACTTTTTAGATATGAGTCTATTATTATCAAGAATATTGGCTCGGTGCCTGTGGCTCAGCGGGCTAAGGCGCCAGCCACGTACACCTGAGCTGGCGGGTTCGAATCCAGCCCTGGCCCGCCAAACAACAATGACGGCTGCAACCAAAAAATGGCCAGGTGTTGTGGCGGGCGCCTGTAGTCCCAGCTACTTGGGAGGAGGAGGCAGGAGACTCGCTTGAGCCCAGGAAATGGAGGTTGCTGTGAGCTGTGATGCTACAGCACTCTATCCAGGGTGATAGCTTGAGGCTCTCTCTCAAAAAAAAGAATATCTTTTTTGTTTGTTTGTTTTTGAGACAGAGTTTCACTATGTTGCCCTCGGTAGAGTGCGGTAGTGTCACAGCTCACAGCAACCTCAAACTCCTGGGCTTAAGCAATTCTCCTGCCTCGGCCTCCCAATAACTGGGACTATAGGTGCCTACCACAACAAGAATATCTTATTTTTAATAAATAGGTTCACCCCTCCACGAATCCCCACCCCAGACGGTGAGTAAACACAGCTACTGCAGCCAAAGCAGGGGCGCTGGAAGGTGGTGGTTTCACTCCAACTTCACTCAGCCACCAGCCCACGGGGCCTGTACAAACAACCTGACTCTTCTCAGCCAGAGTGCAGCAAATCCAGGGTCTGCTCGTTCACAGCGCGCGAGCGAGAGCAAGTGGTCCAGGTTCGCAGGAGTAGGCCCCTGGTGCTTGTTACCCTTCACATGGAATGTATTTTTTATATTGCAGTAAAAGAATTATTGCCCCCCAAACCCATAATGAAGCTGCCTGAGTGCATGTGAACCAGGAACTGAACAGTGCCATGGCTATCATAAGCAGCGTTCTGTGGTCAAATTTTAAACATTTCACTCCAACTGCCTCCTAAGACAAACTTTCTCATCCCTCTATCCCAACCTCTTACTCCTTTTCAAAAATCAGTGAAACAAGTTGTTAAAAATAGCAACAGATTATTAAAAAGTTGAAACCAAGTATATCTGTAGAAAATTGTGGCCCTCATTCCCATGTTCTTAATTTAATGAGAATTGTGATATGGCTTCAAGTTCCCCTAATCCCCCCTTATCTCCACATAGACATTAGAAACCTCAGCAAACTAGCTACATAACCCATCAATAGAACAGGGTAGAAACTACTCATGAACAAGAATTTACTGTATTAAAAGGCAATCACAAATAGCCTGTCATTTTCAAGTGCGGAACGAGCACAGCGGACACTAGTTGGAGGATGGTGTCTGTTTCAGTTTTGGAGAGACAAGCCGAGACCCAATTTTTCTGAGCGGACTAGTTCTCAAAGCTCTCTAATTCTAGGGCCACACTGCAAAATGTGAAGCTGTGGATTTCTCTGCTGCTGGACCTATTAACCTCACCTTACTGGCCACCTCAAGATAAATAAGACTTTCTGTGAAGAACCGCTAACAAGAAGTGTTCCAAGTTTAGAGCCCCACTTCCTGCCAAATCATTCACTTGAATTGACACTTCAAGTACAACTTTTATCTCATTTGAGAAGGGATGATTCTCTATTCCTCTTCAAAGGCCCTTTTGGTTGCAATATAGTCTTCCAAAAGTTTAGGTAGTAATCAACTACAGTTGTAATAAACTACAGGTACTATTAGGTAGTAATAAACTACAGTTTTGTGTGTAGTAGAAATTCAAATGGTGCAAGATTTGTTAAAAGGTGGACACATTTCCTTCTATATTTTGTCTGGATCATGACTTTATAGCACATTTATACAACCTTTTCTGTGTTTCAAAATTTTAATTTCTAAACTTTTTATTACCAGTACATGCAAATAGTCTATGTATGGACACAGAATGACATCGCAGATATTAACTACCCAGGTTTAATAGATAACATTGTCCTAAAATTCTTCAGATTTCTGTTTCCCTCTCTTTCCCTAAGAAGTAAAACGTTACAATTAAAGGCAGATCTGACTCTCACTTTCTCCCCTACTTTTATAACTTCTAGTGCCCCAAAGATAACTGTTTATGTACCATTTCCATACTTATTTTGATTTGTCTTCTACATATTTCTACACACAGAAAAATATAATGTTTTAAATATTTAAAATTTTATATAAAGGCATTAAATTATAAGTTTATTTTGGCAACTTGTTTTTTTCATATTATTTTTGGTCTCAGTTGTGTTTTAAAAGCATCGTCTTATTTTATAAATGAAATACATTTCTAAATATCTCTGGAAATATGAATTAGAAGGATGTTTTATTTTAGTTTTTCTATGATTCTCTAAAATATCTCTGCTCTGTCTGGAGCAATTGGTTCTCCTTATCTTGATATTTTTTCTTTCAAGTTCTTAATCTCCTTCATATGTCCATGACAGAGATTTTTTTTCTTTTTTTGAGAGACAGTCTCAGTCTATCACCCTGAGTAGAGTGCTGTGGCATCAGCCTCGTTCACAGCAACCTCAATCTCTTGGGCTCAGGCAATCCTCTTGCCTCAGCCTCCCGAGTAGCGGGGTCTACAGGCATCTGCCACAACACCTAGCCAGTTTTTCTATTTTTAGTAGAGATGGGGTCTCACTCTTGCTGTGGCTGATCCTGAGCTCGAGCGATCCTCCCACCTCGGCCTCCCAGAGAGCTGAGATTGTGAGACACCACGCCCGGCCTATGACAGTGATTTTCAACCTTGTTTATTTCACAGCATACTTGAACTTACAGTTAAACTTCTGTGGCACACTTAAATGATGTTGATCCAAAAAAAACAGTAATAAGAAGAATATACTTACTGTGTCTTGAACTTCTTTCAAAAATAACTTAATGATCTTTAAAATTTTTCACACACATCTAAGATTCTCTCAAAGCCCACTAGTGTGCCGTGGTACACTGCCTGGAAATCGCTGGTCTGTGATGACGCTCGCCAACAGCTCCGATTTAAAGACAGAGGCCTGGCCAGTTACCCGCGTGTCTGGTGCAGGCTTCCCAGACATCAGGGCATCAGACCCAGTTCAGGTGTGTTTCCTTAGTGTTACCACTGAAAACATAAGTTGTTATAAAAAAAGAAAGACTGCCTGGGAGCTAGAGGAGGGAGGCGCCCTTTGCTGCTGATGGACAAGGGCTCGTCCTGGGTGCCCTGAGCACCTGATGGTGGGCTGGCTACCTCTGGGGTATCCACGCCTCAGTTGCAGCCCCAGTTCTCCCAGACAGGCTATTCAGCATCTTAAGAGGACAGTTTCCATATTTGTGCTATGAGGAACCAAAGTGCTGTCACTCTAAACAGGTAAGGACAATGTGTAACTGGCCAGCTGTTGGTCACACCTGCAATTAAGCACCTCGCCATCAGTCTCCCATTTTGCTAATTCTGAGCTGTGTGTGTCTGAAGCTTCTGCTGAGTTTCTTTGCAAAGACTCTCATACACATTTTGGGCTGCAGCTCCCTTCAATCAGCCACACCCGTTAATGCATTTCCACCCATATTTTTTTTCCCCTGGAAAAACTGTTTAAACTTCCCTTTCTGCTCAAGACTCGCCACCCACTTTAGTTCTCCTCGCAATGGGGTTCTTCTTCTTTTACTCCTCCCCCTCATTCTTTTTTTCCTTACTCTCATTTTTAAAAGGTCTCTTGGGAGAGAGGGCAAACATGTCTGCTCAATCTGTCATTGTGGACGAGGAGCTGAGATTTCTTTTTAATAAAATGCAGGCTTTAAGCTCCTTACTTAATATTTTATTTGTAGAAGCAACAGATTTCAGGCATCATTTTTCTACTAACCATACTACGTTATTTTTTTTTAAACCCTACTGATAAACATACCAAAATCAGTGTAAAGTTTAGTATCTCTAACTGGCTCAGATTTAACTCTATGGCAAGACTCTGATTCTGGGCTGACTGCATGATAATGACACCGGCTTTGACAACACCTGCATGGGTATCAGAGTCAGAAGGAATCAGGAGGTCAGAGTGGTCTTCTTGCTGACTGGGCCAGTGGGAAAGATTTCTTGGATACTTGTCATGTTTATATTTGATTTTGATACAGTTTGGGAATATGCTGTATTTCCGCACTATTGTCATTGCAAATATAATGACAAGCATCCCCCAATATGCTGATGACGTGAATTAATTACTTCAAAAACAAGCGTCCTAAGAGTCCAGACAGAGAGTCTGAGTCACTCAGACATGAAGAGATCAGTGTTTGTGGCAAACATTCTCCATGCCTCATTCAGCATTAGTGAGTGGTCCCTGATATATAAATATTATACTTATTTCAAAAAGCAGGGAGTTTCGTACATGACATTAGCATAAGTCTGCAGACTCTAAAAATTCTGACTAATCAACAAAAAAAAGAACCAATAATCCCATATATCAATGGGCAAGAGACATGAATAGAACTTTCTCTAAAGAAGACAGACGAATGGCTAACAAACATAGGAAAAATGCTCAGTGTCCCTAATAATCAAAGAAATGCAAATCAGAGCCACGCTGAGATACCACCTAACCCCATCAAGAATGGCCCACATCACAGTCTCAAAGCTGCAGATGCTGGCGTGGATGTGGAGAGAAGGGAACACTTTTACACTGCTGGTGGGACTGCAAACTAACACAACCTTTTTGGAAGGAAGTATGGGGAACCCTCAAAGAACTCAAATTAGACCTCCCATTTGATCCTGCAATCCCATTACTGGGCATCTACCCAGTAGAAAGAAAAACATTTTATCATAAGGACATCTGCACCAGACTATTTATTGCAGCTCAATTTACAATTGCCAAACTGTGGAAACAGATTAAAAGCCCACCAACCCAGGAATGGATTAACAAGCTGTGGTATGTGTACACTCTGGAATACTATTTAGTCACTAAAAAAGATGGAGACTCTACATCTTTCATATTAACTTGGATGGAAGTGGAATACATTATTCTTAGTAAAGCATCATAAGAATGGAAAAGCAAAAATCCAGTGTACTCAATTCTAATATGAAGGCAGTAGATGAGCTAATACATGGTGGGGATTAGGGGAATAAGGCAGTGGGGGGAGGGGAGGGATTGGGCTCAGGCAATCTCTCCCTGAGGGGGGTCACAGTGTGTGACACACCTCTTGGGGGCAGGACATAAATAAGAGGAAATTTACCTAACAAAGGCAATCAGTGTAATCTAATTCTTTGTACCCTCAATGAATCCCAAATCATAAAAATAAATACATAAATAAATAAATTAAAAGTCATGACAATAAGAAATGCTAATAAAATTTCAATGCAACGTCGTGTTCAAGGATTAATCTTGTTTTGGGTATCAGTTACCCTGCTTTGTCCTCCAGCTGTCAAGCAACCCAGTATTTCCAAATGGGGTGGCCCAGCTGCTGGGACATGATAATTGGGGCTGCCTGAAGGTTTTAAGCGGCGTTGGAACCTGGTGAGATTTGTTTTAGGAAGATGGTCTGGAAGCAGGCTGGAGGGCGTAGGGCTGAGGTCCACCTGATGGAGGGTCACAGACAGGAGCGGAAGTGACAGAGCTCTAGATGGACACGCAGCAGCAGGACTGGGGAGCAGGCGGATCAGAGAATGACGAAGGGGCCCAAGTCACGGCTTTAGGGATGGCAGTGCACATGGGGCAGTGGGGAAGGACAGGATAGAATGTGGTTGAACAAATGAATCTGGAGCATTAATTCCAGGTCAGGTTCGCACGTCAGACATGTTCAGAGCTCCCTGTACTTTGTCTTCAAGTCACGCGCCGTGGTTTGCATTACTTATTATGGGGTTCACGTTTGCTTCCTAAGCGCCAAACCAGGACTGCTTCCTTCACTACATCCTCAACGCCAAGCTGATGGAGATAGTTCTTAAATAAATTAAGGAAGAAAACACTTCCTTTTGCATTGTTTAATCACACTAGACTTAATTAAACGACAATAACTTCCCACTTAGAGAAGTCGACATCACAGAGACACCAAGGGGCGTGGCGGTTACCAGGTGGTGCTGGGGGCAGCGTTCCTGTCTAACGGGCACAGCCTCGGTTTTATGACCAAGGCATGAAGCTGGATGGTGGCAACGGCTGCACAATAGTCTGAATGTATTTCACGCCACTTAACTGCACACTTAAAAGTGGTTAAGATGGTAAGGTTTATATGATGTATATTTTCCAATTAAAAAAAATTGGGAAAAAAAACGATGCCAGCTCTGCAAGCCAGGAGAGCCCCCGCCAGGAACCGCATCGCTCAGCTCGGTCTTGGACTCCAGCCTCTAGAATCATGAGAAATGAGTTTGTCTTAAGGAAAAGAAAAAAAGATAATCACTTAGTCTGGACTATCACCGGGCGAGATGAAGAAATTTTCTTTAAAAATACGCAAAGAATTTCTATTATTTTGCTTCAGGCAATTTTTTGCAATTTTCAAATTTAATGTGTTTTTTTTCCTGCCGAGCAAAAATGGTTCATTTCTTCAAGAATGATCATTAATAATCTCAGATGCACAAACCATGTAGCCTTGTCACCCATAATCATTTCAGGCATTTAAGGCTACTTGCGGACAGCGTGACTAAGACTGGTGGGAGCACGGGGGTCCTGTGGGCCACGTGGCCGTCTGGCCCCTGCTCTCTCTGGAGGTCAGCAGCAGCGTAGCGGTGCCTCTGCAGGCTTCCCGAAGTCCTTTCGGCCCCGCACAGCATTCTTAAATGTTTCCAAACACACGAGATCTTTAACGAGGATAGATTTCATCCACAGTTTTCTTCCAGTCTCAAAATATCTCAGAAACTCCTAAGCAGAAGTTGACAGGGGCAAGCTTCCCTGTATCCCTTTGTGGAGGCAGCGGTTAATAATATTTTTTCAGGTTCAATAAAATTACTAAACCAAAACCTGGAAAGGAAGTCTTTCTTCTCCCTGGCCTGAACACTCTCTCTCACTACTTTAAATCACAGCCAATGTTTTAAAAGATATTCGTACACAGAAGTCAGCTGCAGACCGTCAGCATCAAAGGATCTGACCAGCATCGCAAGTAACAGCCTGACCTTTAGCCATAATTTCTAGGTGCCATTAAAAAATGTCTCTCAAAATGGTTTTAAATTTAGTGTTGACCTAGTAACCTTCACCCAAAAACATTCGACTCTAGACGATTATTTTATTTTGCTTCCAAAAGCTCTTCAGTCCAGTGAGGCATCCATTAGGAAGCTGCACAAGGAGTTTGAAGCTCGCTGAGGATTTATTAGCGACAGGAAGATGGCAATTTGGGTTACTTGCTAAGCAAAGATTATTTATTGTGTTTAACTGACCTTTAGAATACCAGGAGAAATATAGGATGGGGAAAACAAAGAAATATAGATTCTATTTTCAGTAGCAAGTAATGCAGACTAAATTGTAGCCCTGAAATAGGTCTACTGACCATAAAGTATGATTTGGGATTGTAATTCAAATGATTACTTA
The DNA here is from genome assembly GCA_963573935.1 of Arctocebus calabarensis. NCBI lineage: Eukaryota > Metazoa > Chordata > Mammalia > Primates > Lorisidae > Arctocebus > Arctocebus calabarensis. Next base: position 13,728 of record CAUYON010131232.1, on the reverse strand, counting down.
TATTTTTGGTTGGGTACCTATCAGAAATTTTAGGATAATTTGTGTCCTAAAAATAAGTACCTGATGAAAATGCAAGATTACTTTTAAGAGGCAGTTATATCTCAAAATTCTTTCACTCATCTAAATATTCTTTTGACATTCTTCTCTAACTAAAATATCTCTAAACTGCTAGAAGATTTATATCTTTATTTTGTCATATACTTTTAAGTGCTACAATCTGAAATAAAATATTTCCTTGTTTTCTTTCTTTCTTTTTTTTTTTTTTTAGAGACAGAATCTTAGTTGCCCTCAGTAGAATGCCGTAGCATCACAGTTCACAGCAACTTCCAGCTCTTAGGCTTAGGTGATTCTCTTGCCTCAGCTTCCTGAGTAGCTGGGATTACAGGTGCCCGCCACAACACCCAGCTATATTTTTTGTTGTTGCAGTTTGACTGGGGCTGGCTTTGAACCTGCCACCCTTGGTATATGAGGCCGGTGCCCTACTCACTGAGCCACAGGCGCCGTCCAATATTTCCTTGTTTTCTTAAACCTGTGATCTTTCGTTGGTTGATATCACTTTTTTTTTTTTTTTGAGACAGAGTCTAACTTTGTCACCCTCAGTAGAGTGCTGTGACATCACGGCTCACAGAAACTTCAAACTCTTGGTCTCAAGTGATTCTCTTGCCTCAGCCTCCTGAGTAGCTGGGACTATAGGCGCCCACCACAGCATCCGGCTATTTTGTTGGTGTGTGTCGTTGTTGTTTAGCAGGCCCAGGCCAGGTTCAATCCCGCCTGTCTGGGTGTATGTGGCTGGCATCCTCACCACTGAGCTGCAGGTACTAAGTCTATATCACCTTTTTATGATATGTCCGAACTTAATTCAACTACTACAATCTGAATTCAAAAAACCCTTTTTGAAAAAATACTTTGAAATAGAATAGATTGTGCAGAATAGCTATGAAAAACAAATATTTTAGGATAAAAGAATTGCTCAGAGTTGTTTGTATGACAAAGATTCTTTGCCTTTATAGCAGACACATGACAGTATTTAACCAACTTATCAGTGTACATTCACTAATATATTAAATTTTTGAATAGAAAAAATTATTAAGTAATCTACACAAACTAACACACGTTCTGATCACTACCCTATCTTCTTTCCAATACCCAGTCCTCCATTCCACTGCTTTTTCATGGATTTATCAATTTTTAAAACACTGTCACTGTTCATTAGGTTTTTTATCTCCTGCCTTTATCCCCCTGTCTAGAATGTAATCTCCATGAGAGAAGAGATGGTTGTTTTGTTCCTGATGTACCCCAAACTGCTAGAGTAAATTTTGGTTGAATAAATTTTCTATATACATTACCCCGGAAATCTGAAATTTAAAGATAATACTTGCTTTGATTTAAAAATACAGATACAGGGCACCGGCCCCATATACCAGAGGTGGTGGGTTCAAACCCAGCCCCAGCCAAAAACTGAAAAAGAAAAAAAAACCTTGAAAAAAAATAACTACAAATACAGATACAAGTCTTTGTAACAGAATTAGTTATAGAAGCTCTTGGTCACTTATTGTTATTGAAGATTTGGGCATCTGATGACAATCTTGTCTAAGCCCCAAACCCCTGCCTGCGTTCCAGGGGAGCTCGATGAAGGCCACCCCCTGATGGTTCCTCAGACCGTTACGTCCGGCAGAAGGTAACGGGTGGCGAGGAAGCAGCTATAAGGGCAGAGAGCAGGAACTGAACTGCAGCTTGGAACTGTGTGCCAGTGGGAAGGTCATGAGCAAAAAGCGGCTCGTGACTTTGAACTGGCCTGAGCTCTAATGAGCACGGCGGGGTGGAGTTTCCTGAAGGATTCTGGGGAAGACCCACATGGAGAAGGAAAAAGTGCTATGTAACCTGCTAATAATCTCTCACGGAACACCAGCCTGTCACTCACTCCAGTGGGAACTGACAACCAATCCTGCCAGGAAAAGGGCGGGACAAGCGAGCGAGCTTCTGAAAGGCAGAGCGTGTGGTCAGGCCCGCGTCTCTGTGCACTCCTCCCTCTCTGGAACGTGTCCTCCCCCTTTGGGCAGCCTCCTTCTCTGCTCTCGTTCCTTCTTCTGTGGGATGGACTGCTGGTGCACGCTGCACTCTGCCTGCCTCCGTCAGCAGCTCAGCCTGCTCAGTGCTCATCCGACACGGGACGTCCGACGGAGCCTGCGTTCCCAGCAGCCCTTTATCTCAGGGAGCCCAGACTAAGGCCACGGGGACGTCAGGCCCTATGGGTAGGGTGACCCTGGCAATGAAATGAAAGCTTCAGTGGCCTTAGTGTAGAAGTTAGACACCATCACAGAAGAGCTGCATTTCAGATGGATAAATCTGGCGGACGTGCTACAGCATTGCACACACAGTAACGGGGCCCTGGACCTTTGTGACCAAAAAATGAGAAGCAAGTGCACCCTGACAGTAGTCTGTAAATCCTACTCTGCTAAACTGTGTATGAGTGACAGATGTGAGAAGCCGTCACTCAGTACTGAGCAGACACTGAAGAAACAACCTGTTCAATAAGTGAGCGGAACTGGGGCTGAAGGGAGATACTAACAGAGACTGTGAAAATGGGGCTGGACGTGGTGGCTCACACCTGTAATCCCAGCACTCTGGGAGGCTGAAGAGATGGATTGCCTGAGCTCACAGGTTTGAGACCAGCCTGAGCCAGAGCAAGACCTGGTCTCTAAAACTAGCCGGGTGTTGTGGCGGGCACTTGTAGTCCCAGCAACTCGGGAGGCTGAGGCAGGAGAACGGCTTGAGCCCAAGAGTTTGAGGTTGCTGTGAGCTGTGACACCACCGCACTCTACCGAGTGTGACAAAATGAGACTCTGACTAAAAACAAAACAAAACAAAAACAGTTGTGAAAATGACACTATAATCAATGTATATATTTCAGATGTTTTTATAAAGGTTCCCCCTCAAGTATTCATTGGTTCTTACGTCACTATACCAGAGTAATCCATGCCATGGATTACAATCTGTGGGCACCTCTGACATTTCTCTGATATTTCTAGCTTGGGCAGCATGAGATTCTGGGCTCTGTGGTCGGCATCCATGAACGTGAGGCAGTGAGGCACGATCACAGTGGCGTCTGGGTGTTTGGCTCCCTTCCGGTGACAAAAACATTACAAAAGTCTCAGCCACATATTGACAAACGGTGGCCAAAGTCGTGGTCTGAAAGGCTAGATAGAAGTCAATTTCTATTACTACTCCCATATTGGAAAATTCCCTTAGGGGAAGTTTTATCAAGATCTGGTGCTATGTAGATTGGTAAAGTTTGTCCACTTTGACTTACGGCGTAAGCCAAGATCAGTACAACAGCTCTTTGATCTCTGCCAGTTTTTCTTTTATGCATCTTTATTTGTAATGTCTCTTCCACACAAACAATTTTTACCTCTCAATTAATCTCGACTTTTCTCTCTGTTCCTGCTATTGCCCTTGGTCTCTGGCCTCTGGGACACCCTGCCATCACCATCCCTTCGCAGGCCTTCTTCCTTCCCTTCTGGCTCTGTGCACTTTAATCACACGTAAATCCATACAGGTGGACACGTCATGCGTTAGTTACAACCTTTTTTCCTTGGCCCCTTTCCCCATCTCATAGGAAACCTATGTCAACCTAAAAGATTCTACCACAGTTTACAGCCACACAAAACCCTAAATGTCTACATCCATGAAAAGTAAATGTTCTAGTAGTTGCATAATGTTCCACTGTGCAACCATCTCCCGGACAACAGAAGGACTGCTCCAGCCGGTTTTTCTCTCTGACACAGACACAGTGACATCCTTGCACATCCTGACAAATCCTTGCACACTCGCACACCTGAAACTGTTTGTCCTGTGGCTGAGGTCCCCAACCCCTGGGCTGTGTACTGGTAGTGGTCTGTGGCCTACCGGAACCTGGGCCCCGCAACAGGAGGCAAAGCTTCATCCATAGAGAGGTCACTTTGAAAGTTTTGTGACAGACTGTGTTGTGGTCCATTATTTCACTTCCAATAAACACAGTCGACAACATCCTTCCTGACTCTCCCATGCAAGCTTCAACTTGCCCGGCTTCCCGGTGTTCCTGGGAGGTTTCATTTGTTTCCCTTAGGTTTCAGGACTTTTGTATGTCTCAAAAGTTTCATAATGACCTATGTTTTACACCTGCTCCCCATCGCCGACATCACCGCCTGAGCTCCGACCCCTATCAGAACAAGGTGGCGTTAGAGCCTCACAGCAGCACAAACCCTCCAGCGAATGCTCGGGGAGGCGTCCAGGCTGCTCCTTATGAGACTCTTACACCTGAGCATCTGGGGTGGAGAAGTCTATAGAAAAATCATCTTCCGTGGAACCGGTCCCTGGGGTTAGCAAGGTCGGGGACCACCATCCTGTGGGACAGAGTCTTCAGGAGTAGGGTTGTTAGGCCAAAGGGCAAATGTATTTGTGCATTAAATGCCTATTTCTAGTTGGCTTTCCAAATCAAATACAGTGGAATACTCTTTCTGTACTCCCTCATCAACGGTAAGAGTTGATGCTTTAAAATTTTTCCAGTAATTATTGCTAGGAGTCCATTTAAGCAGAATTTGTATTTCCTTGACTGCCTGCAGGGTGGAGAGCTCTTAATGTCCGCTGGCTTCATTCACCTGCACCCCAGGACTGCGTCTCTGGGCTCTCCCCCCTTGCTCTGCTGGGTATCTACTATTTAATACTTCACTGGCAGTTCTTTGCATATCACAGACATTCATTTTGGCCTCTGCATTATAATTTTTCTTCTGTGTCTGTTGTTGTTGCATTTGACTCTATGACTTTTTACTCAAGTATGCTCACTATATTTAGGCTGTAAGCCATGGTTGAGAAGAGCTCTCTGTGCCTCGACTGTGCACCTGGCATCCTAATTTTCATGCAAGGGTTTTGTTTTTGTTTTGCATTTGGATCTTAATTTATCTGAAATTCATTTAAGTATATGGTATATTTCCCTTTTTTTCCTTTCAAATGAAACAGCATTTGGGCCATCAACAAAATCTTTTTTTTTTTTTTTTTTTTTTAGACAGTATCACTGTGTTGCCCAAAGTATGAGTGCTGTGGTGTCAGTGCTCACAGCAACCTCAAACTCTTGGGCTTAAGCAATTCTCTTGCCTCAGCCTCCCAAGTAGCTGGGACTACAGGTGCCTGCCACAATGCCCGGCTATTTTTTGTTGCTGTTGTTGTTGCAGTTGTCATTGTAGTTTAGCAGGCCCGGGCTGGGTTTGAACCCACCAGCCTCAGTGTATGTGGCCAGCACCCTACTCACTGAGCTATGGGCACTGAGCCAACAAATTCTTGCTGAGTTGAAATACCATGTTTGTAAATTGTCGTGGACACTGGCATCTATAAGGCGTCTTTTAAAAGTTCATTAAAAATGCATATTATGAAAAACTATACATGGATTTCAATTTTTTTTGCATCAAAATAAACTCATACCAACTTATAACACATCTGAACGTAATCCAGTTTTCGGTACTGAGAAGGGTAAGACATTAGTTTATAAAGAGCCCTGTCCCAGCAATGTGTTCTTCATTCTTTTTACTTTTTAGTGTCATTTTAATTTCAGTATCTCTCTCAGATAAAGTAGCCTTTTTAGGAAGTTTGATTCTCTAAGCTTGATATCTCTCTCTCTCTAAGGGAAAGTTTATCCCATTTAAATTTATATAAAAACACATAATTCCCCTTAACTTCTGTCATTGTATGTTCTGATTTTACATGTCATTGTGATTTCCCTAAATTAAGTGTTTCCTTAATTTAGAAATCCATTAGACTTTGTCTGTAGTGGACTGGAAGACATATACAGTGTTCTTATTTTTACGATGAACTACCTTTAATATCTCAAGTATAAGTTCACTTGCATTAATTATATTTAACAAAACCATATCTATTAAAAACCTTCAGCACAGAACAGCTTCCTTGCGGCTGGGCACGAAATGTCATCAACCCACATGCAATAAAGATGGTTCCAGTCCATGAACCCCTGTATCACTCTCCCTCTGGAGAAACCCTAACTGCCCCCTTCTATCATTGCCCAATTCAGCAGGAAGCAGTTAGATCAAGTCTTTGCCCTTTTTCCCTAACAGCAGTTAGAGTTTCTACTCGGAGAGGGAGAACTGATGCAGGACGTTTGGCGCCCTAGCCAGCTCAGCGGAGCTGGCAGACCTGCTGCCTCCTCCTTGGTGGTGTCGGGGCTGCAGCAGCCAGCTGAAGAGCCAGTAGGCTGGATGATAGGCAAGGAGGGGGACCCGCAACCCCGACCAGAGGCTCCAATAGCCAGAAAGGCTGGACAACTGCTGAGGAGACACCTGTGCCTTGGTGTCTCCTTCACTTCACACTTAGGACTAAATGTGGAACCCCCATCTCTTATGCCTAGGTCAATTTCTTGTGAATTTCCTAGGCCTCATTTCCATGAATGGACTGTGTCCATTCATTGATACATTCATTCACCTTGCTCCTGGCAGAAGGGACTGTGTTCATTCGTTTCCTGGCCAAGGAACCCATACACCTATATATACCCTGAGACTAAAGGCCTAAAGGAGAAGATGGGGAAAGACCGGGAGAGAAACGGAGAGAGCTTCTCTCTCCCCACTTGAATTCTCTCCCTCTACCAGGAGCTTTAGTGTTTTCTGTATTCTTTTCTGTAAATAAATTCTATCTTGCCACTGGGGGGTGGGAGGGGGAAATAATGTAATGAAGAATAATAAAATACATGTATTTAAAAAAAAAAACAACCTTCAGCACACATTTACCTGAACTCACAGGTTCGAGACAAGCCTGAGCAAGAGTGAGACCTCCATCTCTAAAAATAGCCAGGCATTATGGTGGGCACCTATAGTCCCAGGTATGTGGGAGGCTGAGGCAAGAGAATTGCTTGAGCCTAAGAGTTTGAGGTTACTGTGAGTTGTGACGCCACAGCCCTCTACAGAAGGCAACAAAGTGAGATGCTGTCTCAAAAAATAAATAAATAATAACTGTCCTAATGGGCCCAGAGTACATTTTTACTGAGTCAGTCTCACATTCACAAATCCCTTTTCTCAAGTTCATATAAGAAAGGGTGAAGGGAGCAATGTTTGGGGAACACCTCTTCCCCTGTCTGAAATTACTCACTCTGACAATCTGACCCGTGGCCACAGCATCATGAGCAACATGGCACCACAATGAAGCTGAGAGGTGTGACACTGCCTGGCACAGACCTGCTCTAACTGCTCGGTTAGGGAAAGGCCACAGGAGGGGAGGGGAGGGGAGAAGGGGCGGGGTCGGAGCAGGTCGCAACACCAGGCATCTTTGTCCTATCTTCACCTGCTAAAAATGTAAGTCAATTCCTCTACCTGAGTTAGGATAGGAAAAGATAGATTAGGATACAGATAAAGAAGGAAATTAACTGCTTTAAATGTCAGCTTGTGTTAACATTTATATCTCTAAATCCCCATTTCAACACTCTTATTTTACTGTGGAGCCATCGAGCTTTTTTTTCCTCCTTTTCCTATTTTGGAATTCATTCATTTTTTCTTACCACAAAACTGCCCTGTGCCAGAATCTGGTTCTTTTCTCAAGGGTTTAACATTTCAGCTTGTTGCAAACAGCACATGGGCATAGATCATGCGGTAACAATGTGCACTGAATTCCAAAGACCTTTATGTTCTGGATCTATGTGAATAGCAAGTAGTTATTGCATTGGGTTTTTCTGCTCTCAAAATAAATAATATGCTAATGAACCAGCCAAAGCATTAGCGGGGACATATATTCTACACTGACTTATATACAGGAATCTCTGCTTTTATTGATGTAAAATTTTTTAACGGTCCTGTGCTAAAGCCATGTAACGAATGTGATATAAGTACTCAGGCTTCTGGGGTAGAAATTCGGATTTGTTCTTAAAGACATCAAACATACTGAAGTCTAGTAAAGGTTTCCCAATAATTGGCGTCCGAGTACATTGTTAGTAGCAATGTCCCAGGAGCCTCATATGTTTTTTAATCCCATTCTAGGTGGCTCTTAGAAGCAGCATCTCCAGTCTCTGGCCTCGTGTCCTCTGTGGGTGCTCAGCTGCAGGGTCTGACCAGAACACAGCCAGACGGCATCTCAAAACACACACACACACTCTCGCAGACCGAGGGCTTCATGCACATAACGTGTGGATTATAATAACCATTAGGAGTTTTCTAAAACTTGCGTGGCAAAAAACATCATCTTTAGTTCCCTAGATCTTTCAAATCGGAACACACAGGGTTCTGGCAGCTTTTTACTACATCCTGACTTTCACTTTCTTCAAAAAGAACTAAGAAAAAAGAGGAGGGAAAAGAATATCCAAAGGGGTCCTTTCTCATCAGTAGCTAAATGGTCTGATATATTTGTAACTCTATCTTCTTTTCCTTTACACCAACTGATGAAAACCTGATGGGACAGGCAAGCAACACCCGGACACCAACTCACTGGGGCGCAGTCACAGAAACAGACAGAGACGGGGCTGAGCGGACACAAGGCGGTCACTACCCAGAGTCACGCAGGCCTCCAGCAAAAACTCTCCATCCTGACAGGAAGAGGCGAAAAAGTGTAAGGACATTTCTGAATAAAATTACTAGGACTAAGGCAGTGAAAGGGATTAATTTTTTCAATTTTCTTGAAAAACAAGAGTCAACCTGTGACCTGACTCCCCAGGTCTTACAGGCAGGGCTCAAGCATAGAGTCATTTCGGAAGTCACTGCTTCGAGGAGTCCAGCTAAAACTACAAAGATGTGAGATTCCAGCAAGACACAGGAAATTCTTCAGGGAGTAAAAGAATTTTATGACTCATAAGATGAAAATCTCCTGAATACTCACTGAAGTAATCTAATGAAGTACTGTCACCAGGAAAGGCGTTTGATGAATTTATGTATTACGCAGGAAAATTCTAAGCAAAACGGGAAACTGAACAAACTTGAACCTCTATTCATCTGTAATTTTTCCTCTCAGCGTAAAACTAACTTTAAGGGCACCAGACTCTTCTATATAAAATTCTGTGGAATTCACATAATGTTATATTTTTAACTTCTAGAATTATATGTAAAATTTCATATCCATCAAAAACAAATAGAACAGATCAGCCCAGGAATAGGTCCAGGATTCAAATGTGGGTCATTTTGCAGGTTCTTAGTCTTCAAATGTAGCATAATTTGAAAGAAGCTGTAAGAGTTGAAAATAAAGGCGTGGGACGGGCGTACACATAGACAGAAAGACGATGATCAAGGTTTTTGTGGGAAACGAACAAACAACAGAAATTAGAGGTGGCACGGTTTTCCTCGTTTTTAGACAACGCTTACAGAACTGGAGAAACTCAACACCAAGGAGTCGGCCCTGACCTTAAAATTCTTCCCATCACTCTCTAATTCTAATTCAAAATTCTGCCTATTCTATATGAAAGTCCCTTCCAGTAACGGGTTGCAAAAGAAAGAAAGCCCTGTTTAATCCCTCCCAGGGACAAATATGTCGTAAAGTGCAAGATCACAAATTGCTTTTCTTTAATTTAGTCTAGTGCTTGGCTTCACCTCTGAAGTATCAGTCTGCATCCTTCTATTTTCATTTCATTCCACAGTTCACTTAAAACAGTAAATGTTTACATTAAAAGGACAAGAGAATGTGTGCTATATTTTAACTGTCAGAAGTGTTGTGAACTGCAGCAGCTGGAAGAAGAATGTGTCGCCCCTTCACTGTTATCCCGAAGCCTTTCAGAAGATCAGCACTTAGAAGCTTCAGTCCTCGGAAAGGAAGACAAGAAGAAAGAAAGAAAGGAGAGGAGGGAAGGAAGGAAGGAATGAGGAAAGCAGCAAAGGAGAGAGAGAGAGGGAAAGAAAAGAAGGTGGGAAGAAAGGCAATCTAATTGCCATCTCTGAAAAACTATAGTAAAATATGCAGAACTTGTGTGGTCTCTGCATTGGATTCTGCACTACCTTTCTGCTAGTGCAGGCCTGAACTGATTACTAGAAATGGAGGGAATTTTATTTTTTTAGGTCCCCGGAGCATGTGAAGACACAGCTCAGAGAAGGTGAAGGGAGTTCCATCCCAGCGCTACCCAGAGGCCTGCGGAGCTGTGCCTGCCTCGTCCTCTGCAGCACCACTCGCACCGTCCTGAGTTCATGATGTTATGGCTGCTGTTAGAGGCCGGCCCAGGAGGCCAAAAGCTGAACACAAGGAGTTGCCAGAAGAGGGACGGACAACACCCACCACCCTCCCGTCACTAGAGGTTTCAGGCCCAGTGTGAACGTAGTCGGAAACAGAGCCTTGGGCATGTTTAAGATAGAGAAAACACACGCACAGTCAGACTCCGAGTTTGATGTGCACAGTTGCAGAAGCGTCTGAGGTGGACAGAAGCCTCGCGGAGGGCGCTGCCCGCTCTCCCACTGCACTGCAGCACGCCGACCTCCCTCCCTTTGCCAACACGCCAAGTACTTGCTTTCTCTCCTGCTTTGAATATCCACCCCGACTCAGGGCATGGCTGCATTCTCAAACGTTACATCTTAGCTCAAATACCACCTCCTGGGGAGGCCTCCCCCAAACCCTCCTCTAAATCCGTGCCTCCGTCCACCCCCCACACTCCCCATGGTGACCCTGTTTCCCCCATAGCTCCTGCCAGACGGCAGCAAGAGGCTTCCTCCCTCTCAGCAACTGCTCGAGAGCTGGGGGGGGCCTCTCTGGCTACCACTGTGTCTCCTCACCCCAGAGCAGTAAAGAGTTGCTGAATGGATGTGTGTGGCTCAGCGAGTAGGGCGCCGACCCCACACAGAGGCCTGCGGGTTCAAACCCGGCCCCGGCTGAACTGCATCAAAAAAAAATTGCCCAGGCTCGGCGCCTGCGGCTCAGCGGGCTAAGGCGCCAGCCACGTACACCTGAGCTGGCGGGTTCAAATCCAGCCCCGGGGCCCGCCAAACAACAATGATGGTTGCAACCAAAAAATGGCCAGGCATTGTGGCGGATGCCTGTAGTCCCAGCTACTTGGGAGGTGGAGGCAGGAGACTCGCTTGAGTCCAGGAATTGGAGGTTGCTGTGAGCTGTGATGCCACAGCACTCTATCCAGGGTGACGGCTTGAGGCTCTGTCTAAAAAAAAAAAAAAAAAATTGGCCAGGTGCTGTGGCGGGCACCTGTAGTCTCAGCTACTTGGGAGGCTCAGGCAAGAGAATCGCCTAAGCCCAAGAGCTGGAGGTTGCTGTGAGCTGTAACTGCACAGCGCTGTACTGAGGGCGATAGAGTGAGACCCTGTCTCCACAGGAAAAAAAGAAGAAGAAGAAGATAAAGATGAAACAACACGAAACTACATCTCACCCTCAAAAACCTTAGGAGAACGGATACTGGCAAATAATTGTAACACAATATGATGATTGCTTTATATGGGGCATGACAGTCTAGTAGAAAGACGCCCCATGTCTATCTTATAAGGGGGGAAGGTACATTCCAAGGGAGGGGATTCTATATGTAAAGGCCGAGAAACCACCAGAACAGCACAGTATACTCTGAGGAATCAGCTCAGTTTTCCTGAAATATAGATTGTTAAGGGTGTGGGTGGGGAGAAGAGGAATTGAACTTGGACAGAGGGCTGTGTACACCTTCCATGGCAGGCAGACGGCATGAAGTCTTATCCTGTAGTCAGTGGGAAGCAGAGGGGTTACATGATCGGATATGCTAGTACCAAAAATCTCATCCTTCTCTGTCATCTTTAAAAAACTCACATAATTAGGAAAGGGCCTGAGACTACACCACACCACGTACACTCAGCGCCCCACCCATTAGTGCTGGTGTTAAATTAGTGCTTAACGATGAATGAGCAGCAGGAACATCACTACGATGGCAGAATAGGAGAGACCAGCGTTCCTCTCTTGCAAAAGAATAGACACAGATAGCTATCCACAAACAAAATATCCCAGAGAGGTCCGAAATCCCACTAAAGAATGTCAACAATACAGGGGACTAAAAAAAAAGTAGAGAGGATTCACACAGAAAGGATCACAGCAAAGTCAACTGTGAGATGCCAGGGGCAGCCAGAAACAGAGAAGAAAGGCAGAAGCCATCAGTCAGCCACTTGGTGGAAACCACCCACGGTCCCCAGCAGCCTGCTTTACGGAGGACACCAAGATCTTTTGCCATTGGGCTAACAAATAAGCATCCCCGTCAGAGAACCCTGGAGTGGGAAACATGGCTGCACACCTCTCCCCAACCCACACATGGCCGCTGTTGACCTGCCTCAGGGAAGCAGCCACTTTCCCCAGCACTACATAGGCTGCAACCTGGGACTACAGCCACCTTGTGAGCATCTGCACTCCAGACCTGGGCTCTCTGGCCGGACTGTGCCTACCACATCTCAGACACTAAAGCCACCATGGCCGCCAGGCAGCAGGCACTCCAGACGCTGCAGCCAAGCTCTTGCTCTGCACAGCTGTGCTCCAGGCACTGGTTCAGCCAATGCAAGAAGTTAGGCCCTGCCCCAAACCAAAGCCACTGTAACACTGCATCTCTGAGTGTAGGTTCCTCAGCTACCTACACCACACACTACTACCAATGTGGCAGTGGAGGTGCTGCACTCCAGGTACCAGTGCCACTGCAAATTCCAGAGCTACAGTCCCTCCTGTGCTTCAGGCCTCAGCTCCATGGCTTCACCTTGGGCACCACTCATCAGACATTAGTGCCACCACAAATTGCAAGCAGACCTGCAAGCCAAACTCAGTGTCAAGAGGGATCCCCTCAGCTACAACTGCCTCAGTGGAAGAAAATGAAATCAGGAGGGCTTTAGCAGCCACTGTCGTTTAGCTATCAAAGACCCTGAGCCTTTGCTGCTATTGCAGACATCCACAGCATCAGCTCCTGAGTCTCCTCCAATCTTCATCAACACCAATCTCAATAGAAAGAGCTGCATAGACACCACATAGCTGCACCCTCATTGGTGCCAGAACTGCTGCACCCTCCACCTAGCAAGTGTCCTCAAAGCCCCCGTAAAGGAGGGTCTTTCCACAGGAAAACTAGCCCATAAAGTCTGAAAGTCTGTTATCAGTTACACCAAATGTGCAAACATCAACATAATGTACCAAGAAACATGGAAAAACCAAGGAAACATAATACTACCAAAAGAACACAATTGTTTCAATTGTTTCCCACTAGATGACCCCAAAGAAAAGAAGGTATATAAACTGCCTAACAAAGAATTCAAAGTAATTGTTCTAAGGAAGCTTGGCAAATTTTAAAAAATAGAGAGAAACAATTCAATAAAATCAAGAAAGCAAATAATGACCGAAGTAAAAAATTTTAACAAAGTTCTGGGCTGAAAAATATAATAAATTAAATAAAAAATTCGAGACAGTGTTAACAGCAGAACTGATTCAGCATAAGAAAGAATATGTTAGCTAAAAAATAAGTTATTTTAAGTGATCCCATCTCAGGGTGGGAAAAGGACTTGAAGAGAAACTTCTCTAAAGACGACAGGCGCATGGCCTACAGACACATGAAGAAATGCTCACCATCCTTAATGATCAGAGAAATGCTAATCAAAACTACTTTGAGATATCATCTAACTCCAGTAAGATTAGCCCACATAACAAAATCCACAAACCAGAGATGTTGGCGTGGATGTGGAGAAAGGGGAACACTTCTACACTGTTGGTGGGAATGCAAACTAGTACATTCCTTTTGGAAAGATATTTGGAGAATACTTAGAGATCTAAAAATAGATCTGCCATTCAATCCTATAA
>CAUYON010131220.1:0-22327 GCA_963573935.1 Arctocebus calabarensis | reverse complement strand
GCTCAGCCGGCTAAGGCGCCAGTCACGTACATTTGAGCTGGCGGGTTCAAATCCAGCCTGGACCCGCCAAACAATGACTGCTGCAACCAAAAAATGGCCGGGCGTTGTGGCGGGCGCCTGTAGTCCCAGCCACTTGTGAGGCGGAGGCAGGAGACTCACTTCAGCCCAGGAATTGGAGCTGTGATGCCACAGCACTCTATCCAGGTTGACAGCTTGAGGCTCTGTCTCAAAAAAAAAAAAAAAATCTTCTGGGTCTGACTGGGCACAGTGGCTCGTGCCTGTAATTCCAGCACTCTGGAAGATGGAGGTGGGTGAATTGCCTGAGCTCAGGAGTTTGAGACCAGCCTGAGCAAGAGTGAGACTTCCATGTCTACTAAAAATAAAGAAACTAGCTGGTATTGTGGTGGAGGCCAGTAGCTACTCAGTTACTCAGGAGGCTGAGGCAAGAGGATCCCCAGAGCCCAAAACTTGAGGTTGCTGTGAGCTATGAAGCCAGAGCACTCTATCCAGGGCTACAGAGTAAGACTGTTTAAAAATTTTTTTTGAGTCTGAAGGCAAAATTTTTTTGGAGCAGGGGTTAGAAGGTGCCTCCCTCAGGACATTATAGTCCCAGAAGAGCCTTAGGGCCAAGATTTCTAGATTACGCCCCGACCTCTAGGGGAGGTTGTTGAAATAAATACAGGCTGGGGACCCTCAAAGGTTCTGGGCATAGGCATTTTCCCAGTGATGCTTCCGGTGGCTCTGAGAGAAACTAAAGTCCAGAGTTAAAGGGAGGCAGATCCCAGGATGGAGGGAGGTGGGTGGCATCAAGGGAGTGGGGGCTCCTGGGAATGCTTAGGTTCTGAATGGAGGGCTGTTCTATATTTAGGATGCTCCCAGGAGGTGGTCAAGGCTAGGTCAGCAGGGATGTGGGGTCTTAGCACCCCGGCGTTGGGGAGGGAGTCGAGGGTCTCTGGATGCAAATGTAAGGTCCTTGGTGTAGGGGATGAAGGCCCTTGGGGAGTTTAGAGTCACAATCTGAGGGGATTTTTTAAGATTAGAGGGGCTCAAAGGAGGGTTTCAGTGATGGATCAAGGGGAAATCAGGGTCTTGGGGATCCCCAAAGGTTCAGTTTTGTATCCCTGGGGCACCCTCCCGGGTGAGGGCCCACTACCTGGATGAACTGGATGGTCAGTGCGCTCTTGCCCACGCCGCCGCCGCCCACGACCACCAGCTTGTGTGTCTCGCTGGGCGGGGGGTCCCCGGATCCCGGCCCCCCGCCCCGGGGCTGCCCCCGCCCGGTCCCGGACGCCGCCCCGCTGCTCATGTCGCCACCGCTGCTGCTGCTGCTGCTGCTGCTGCTACCGCTTGGGGGGAGCCGAGCGGGACCCGGGGGCCGGCTACGCTAATGAGGCTCTGCATAATCATGAGCTCTGGCAAAAAGGGCTTGCGTTCCGGGACACTTAAGGAGCTGGCAAGGCCAAGGAAAAGGAGGAACTATGCTAATAATGGCGGGAGTATTGCAGTCCCCGAGACGGGGAATTCCTTAGGGGGCGGAGATATGCTAAGCAAAGAACTGTGCTCTCGCAGAGCGGCGCCACGCGCTCTCAGTTGGCGGGCGGTCTCTGGGAGGGGCTATGCTAATAAAACTTATTTGGCAGATGGGACGAGAAGCTTGTTCAAGGAGTGGCTATGCAAATAAGGACCCACGTGACTTAGCTTCTCCCAGCTCCTTCCTAAAGTCCTTATTTTTGTAGGTGGGATTCGCTGACTAGCGTGCGGCCCGTACATAGGGCGCTGGGGGGAAGCAGCAGGTTTTGAGAAGTTCCACCGGGATCCTAGCCAAGCTCTTGACCCGGGCGTCTAGGCTAGGAGCTGGAGACTCCGCCCGCTAAGGGACCCAGGCTTCCGGTTCCCGCTGTCCCAGCCAAGCGGAAGACAGACTGGGAGGAGAGATGGGGCCCTGGAGGGAAATAGCTGCGTAATTGGAAGGGAGGAGCCCTGAGATCACTGCATTCCTAATCCATTAGCCAGTTAGCCCAAATCGGGACGCCTGGGTCATGAAGGGCCTTGGGCCAGATTTCTTGGTCTTGAAGGAGGAAGCTGAAGGTCCAGACATCTGGGTTCTTGGGAAAGAATGGGGCTGGAGACTTGTACTTCTGGGTCCTAGGGAGAAGACTGCCTGGAGGAGGGTTTCTGGGAGTCCTTGGTACTAGCTTCGGTAAAGGAGAGAATCGAGGGCTGGACTCTTTAGGAGTCGAAGAGGCTGGGAACCCAGGATTCTGGGTCTGAGCAGGGGCACTGAGGTGGGGGAGCCCGAATGCGTGTAAGGCGCGAGCTTGTAGTCTGAGGGCCCGACTCTTGGGGCCTGGGAAGGAGGATTCAGACTCTTGACTCAGAGGGAGGAGGGAAATAGGAGTCGTGGACTCTTCTGCTTTGAATGAGCAGCTTCGGAATTGGGATTTCTCTGTACTGAATGAGGAGACTGTAGGGTCCCTTGGTTTTAAATTTAATTAAAAAAAATTTTTTTTTGCAGTTTTTGGCCGGGGCTGGGTTTGAACCCACCACCTACGGCATATGGGGGCAGCACCTTACTCCTT
This sequence comes from Arctocebus calabarensis, assembly GCA_963573935.1. Taxonomy (NCBI): domain Eukaryota; kingdom Metazoa; phylum Chordata; class Mammalia; order Primates; family Lorisidae; genus Arctocebus; species Arctocebus calabarensis. The sequence continues at coordinate 19,748 of CAUYON010131220.1, read as the reverse complement.
TGAGCCACAGACTCCGCCCCTAATTTTTTTTTTTTTTTAAATAGAGACGAGGGTCTCGCTATGTCACCTGGGCTGGTCTCTAACTTTTAAGTTCTTATTAGCATAGCCCCTCCGAGAGAACTCCCGCCAGGACTTCTCTAATGTCCTGGACTAAAGTGATCCTTCCGCCTCGGCCTCCCAAATGGGACTACACGGGCGCGCTACTGCACCCATCAGTTCTATATTTAGGGGAGACTGGAATATGAGGATTCTGAGCGCCCTAGGATGTGGGCGGGGCAACTTCCATCCAGGCAGGCTCACTCCAGCGAACTACAATTTCATTGCATCTGTTCGGCTTAGAGGCTTGCGTCACTTCCGGATTCCGGTCCTTTCTGTGTACGCCCAGGGCACTATGGTGGGGGCTCTTCGCAAGCCACCGAAACCCCACCCACTTCACCTCTCACCCCCTTGCAGTTCCCGCGCGACAGAAGTTGACCACGGACTACGCCTCCCGGCGTGCGTTGCGCGTACTCTGCCTTGTGTGCCCCGTTGACTCCTGGGAAACCGAGTCCAGCCGCTTTCCCGCCAGCCTTCACGGCACCGTAGTCGGTATTTGAAATCCCGGCAAGCTCGGCGGCGCTTAGCTCCGCCTCTCTCCTCCTCTGCTCGTGAGCCCCGCCCCATCCCGCCCCGCCCCGCGCCGGGGCCGGAGCCGCAGCCCGAGCGGCGGGGTAAGATGGCGGCGGCGGCCCGGGCCGCGGGGCTCGGGCCTATAGGGGTGGGCGGGGCGGAGTCGGGTCGCTAGTTGTCCCGGGATCCTTACTACACGCCACAGGGCCTGGAGGTCTTAGTGGTGTGATCTCGGGCCCGGCAGAGGCGGTGAAACCTGGCGCCAAGCTGGGGGCCTTCACAGGGCCCCGGGACGCATCCTTGGGTTTCAGGGGGCATCCATGGGGCGTCTTCGATTGGACTGCGGGTGGCCACAAAGCCTGGACTGAGCCTAGGGCCTGCCCTCTATCTTGTAGCTGGGCTGGATCGTGTCTGTAGGCTCTGTAGAGCGTCTTTATGGGTTGACTGGAGGCTAGGGTCTGCTATGATGGTTCTGGGGCCATCTTGAGATTTTGAGAAATGTCCCAGGGGCGAAGAAAGTGCAAGAGCTGAGCAGTATCTGCAGAGCCGTCTAGAGTGGCTAGGGTATGTCTATTAGGGCTGGGAAGTGTCTACATGGGTTAGCCTGAGGATGCAGCTGGTCTGCATAGGTCTGGGACCATGTATTGGGCCTGGAAGTCTTTTAGCGGCCACCTAGAGGGGTGGGATGTGCCCAGCAAAGGAGGGGGCCAAATACTGAGATGTTCTGAGAGGCTCCAATGGATTTCCAAGGGCTAGGGAGTGTCTAAAATGGGTGAGTGACAAGAGGCTAGGGGCAGTTTGAAGGACCCTGAACCATCTAGGTGGCTTTGATGTGACTACAGGAATGTAGTCTCTGTTCCTGGAGCAAATTCGGATGCCTTTTGGGCCAGAAAAAAACGTGTAGAGTAATACAAAAGAGAGTGTTGGAAATTTTGACCAGTTCATGCATACTTGCCCTTCAGAAAATAATTCAAATGAAAAATGTTTAAAAATTCTGTGTAACCCTAGGACTATAGAAAGTATTAGTCCACTTAATCTGGAAGAGTCTGTAGGATCATCTAGTACTGTGTTTTTCAAACTCTGTTGACCTTGATTTGCAGTAAGACAGAGTTTTCATTGAGACCCAGTCCATGGCAACATGGAGATTTAACTAGTACCAAAGTCCCATGAATTAATGTTTCCACTCCTACTTGTGACGTACTGTGAAGAAATTTCTATTGTATTCTATTGGCTTTTTATAACAAGCTCAAGCTATCCGTGGAGCAATAAACTGCTATCAGACCCTGCAGTTTGGGAAACACTGTTCTAGACAGACTTAGCATCTACAGCGTTGTCTTACGTCTGTAAGAGCTAAGGAACCAAAGGTGTTCTGGAAAGTCTGGGGCATGTCTTAATGAGCAAGCACACATCTTTGTATATGTACACTGCAGAGGGTTTAGGGATCTTGGAGTCTATTCAGCAGATGTTGGTTAAGTTTCTGATATATACAGTCATGGTTCTAGGTAGCATTTTCTTCCTTAGGTGGTGCTAGAGAGTGGCTCCAGGGCTTGGAATTGTCCACAGGACCCAAGGGTATTGAATATTGGCAAGAGGCAAGGACATAATAGACCAGTGGTTCTCAACCTTCCTAATGCCATGGCCCTTAAATACAGTTCCTGTGGGTCTCGACCCACAGGTTGAGAACCACTGTTATAGACTATTAGGGCAGGGTGTGTCTTTGGAAATTAGGGACTACGCCAAGCTTTGAAGCTAAATGTGAAGCTTTGACATAGCTTGAAAATCTATAGTGGGATGGAGAATAAGGCCAATGTCTTTTCTTTACATTTATACAGCAGAAATGAAGGACACAGATAGAGGAAGCCTGGGCCTTAAGGGCTTATAATATAATTACTATTAATCTGTATTGAACACTTCAGGTTTGATACGCGTGTGTAGCAGAAATCAGTCTTTCTTGTAGCCATCTCCAAGATAGATATGACTATTTTGTCCATTCACAGATAAACACACTGATTGATGGGTTAGGGGTTTTGAAGCTTTCTAGGAATTTTGAGGTTGGGTTATAATACTCAGTATTATTTTCTGAGTAGCAGATTTGACAGTCACAGGGAAGCTTACAGCTAAAATACTCTCATGAAACCCTAATCAAGAGACCACCAGTTTAGGTTTTTTTTTTTTTTTTGCGGTTTTTGGCCAGGACTGGGTTTGAATCCGCCACCTCCAGCATATGGGGCTGGCGCCCTACTTCTTTGAGCCACAGGTGCCACCTGAGACCACCAGTTTTAAGGATGATCTTTTAACTGCCTGACTAGACAATCTAAAGAGTTTTCTTGACATTGCAAAGGCTTTGGGCAGATAGGTGATAAACAAATGCCCTGCATTAGGGGACAGCATGCCTTTCCAGAGCTTAGCATTTTCATTTTTAAAATGGCATACTTGGCTGGGTGTGGTGGCTCATGCCTGTAATCCCAGCACTCTGGGAGGCTGAGATGGGTGGATTGCCTGAGCTCTTAGGTTAGAGATCAGCCTGAGCAAGAGCAAGCCCCTGTCTCAAAAAAAAAAAAAAAAAAAAAAAAATAGCCAGGCATTGTGGAGGGTGCCTGTAAGTCCCAGCTACTCTGGAGGCTGAGGCAAGAGAATTACTTGAGCCCAAGAGTTTGAGGTTGCTCTGAGCTGTGATGCCTGGGTACTCTACCAAGGGCGACAAGTGAGACTCTTTCTCAAAAAAAAAAAAGGTATACTTATATTGCAAACCATGCTATATCATGGTTCTGTTTTATTTATGTAAATATTTTTGAAGTCCTTGCCGTCAAGGAGAACTGATGCTCTGCAAAGCACGTGGGGTGTTTGAGGTGCAGTGTGGAATGCCACCAGTATACTGGTGCATGCCTCAATTTTGGAAAGGTTTTTTGGACTGTGGAATACACTTTTTGAAATCACAATGTAACACAGTAATCTCAGTGTTGGGTTTGCATTGCATGGGGGCAGGGAATGAGGTCTTGAGGTTTGGATAGGCTATGGGGAAGCAGTGGGGACTAGGGAGTGAGAAGTTGATAATTGGCGCCCAGGGAGGCTTCCCTCTGATAGATGAAGCAGCTGAAGTCCAGAATATGGAAGAGCACTGCTCTAGTCTCTGTGGTGTCTATGCTGGGCTTAGTACTTGCCCAAACATGGAGCAGACTGGGGTGAGGTGAAGGGGAGGAGGAGTACCGAAGACGATCCTGAGGGAGGCAATGTTGAAGGCCCTTGAGGTCTTCATGTCATTCTTGCTTCCACTCCCAGCCTCCACTCCAAACTCTTGCCCCCTCAACCACCAGGTGACCATGGAGGAAGAAGATGAGTCTCGAGGGAAGACGGAGGAGTCGGGTGAAGATCGGGGCGATGGTCCACCGGACAGAGACTCCACACTCTCCCCTTCTGCCTTCCTCCTGGTGAGGCCACTGCATTCTGGGGCTGTGGGAGGGAGGAACTGGGAACCCTGACTCCTGGGCCAGAGGGGGATGACAGGTCTGAGGCCTGAACTCTTGGCTCTTGTGAAGTGCTCAAGTCTGGTTGTTGGAGTGTCTAAAATGTTTGTCTCACAAAGAGCAGAGGGTGCAAAGCATTTGCATGATTCCCCTGACTCTTGGTTTTCCCCTGCCCTTTTCCCAGCGGGCCATTCAGCAGGCTGTGGGAAGCTCACTGCAGGGGGATCTGCCAAATGACAAAGGTATGGTCCTTCTTTTTAGCTATTGTCCCCTTTGTGCAATTTTGTTACACTATCGTTGAGGCCTCCAGGGTGCTACTCTTGTGCTAGCTTAGGGAGTCAAAGATGGGGCAGACTCCATAGCTGCCATGGAGGCAAGACCCAGTCTTAGCCTCATGAGAGGGAGGAGGTCTCCCTAATCTAGTGTGGTAGAGGGAGACAAGTCAGGGTTGGCATCCTAGAGGGTGACAGGTTGGCAGGTTAGAAGAAAGGTTGATAGGCAGTAGCAGGGGCACAGCCTTGAGGGACTGCATTCTGGTTTGTGGGGGCTTATGTGCAGGAGGGTATGAGTGGGGTGAGAGGATAGGTGTGGGGGAGGTAGAAGAGGTCTGTGGGGACCCAGCAAGGCTCTAATGCCAAGCTTAGGTATCTGAGGGCAGATAGAAGGACAAATGGGTGAGAGTTGGACCTGAGAAGTAGGTGTTGGGAGGTGCTCCAGAAGTCTTAGCTGGGAGGCAGCACGGCAAGGTGGGCTGGAGAGCTGGCAGGAATTTGGCTCCATTATCAAGAGGTGGATCAGGGTCTCTTTCCTCTCCCTGATGAGGTATCTGTGCCTAGTCTCCTGTCTCTGATCCCTTATGCAAATCTCTCTCTAGATGGTTCTCAGTGTCATGGCTTTTGTTGGAGGCGCTGCCGGAGCCCACGGTCAGAGCCTCGTTCCCAGGAATCAGGAGGGACTGACACAGCTTCTGTGAGTAAAAGAGGACTGGACACCTATACTCACAGGTCTGAGAGAGAAAGAAACTGAAGCCTGGATCCCTGAGTTTGGGGGAGGTGGGGGTTGGAGACCCAGATTCTTGGCATTAGGGAGTTGATCAAGGGCAGTGTTGGAGAGGGGTCTGGGGGCCTGATTTCTGGGTCTAGAGCTGGACCTTGAGTCTAGAAGTCAGTCACAGTAAGAGAGTTGGTTGGATCCTTGAGTTTTCTTGTGGGCCACGGTTATCTGGGTTCCTGAGAGGTTAGATACTGGAAAAATTTGGTTTGCTAGTCCTCATATGAGCAGGGACAGTGTGGAGCCCCTCCTGGCCTATTCCAGGTGTTGGACATGGCCGCAGACAGCTTCCTTGCGGGGCTGGTGAGTGTCCTGGACCCCCCGGATACCTGGGTTCCCAGCCACCTTGACCTGCGGCCTGGCGAGTGAGTAGCTGGGCAAGGGAGTGGGAGAGGCCCTGGTGTAAGAGCTGTAAATATCCCGAGGCTCAACCACCCCTTCCACCTTGCAGAAGCGAGGACATGCTGGAGCTGGTGGCCGAGGTCCGAATCGGAGACAGGGATCCCATCCCTCTGCCTGTACCTAGCCTGCTGCCCCGTCTCAGGGCCTGGAGGACAGGCAAGACGGGTATGTGGGGCCAGTGTGGAACTGGGCAGGTGGCCTTGGTGCTTTGCAGGAACCAACTGTTTTTCACAGTGATAGCAGTGACAATCATGTCACTCAGACAAAACCTGTAACTATTTTTCATGTTAGACTGGGATAAAGGTTGTATGTGCATACAGATATACATAAAGTAAAAACCAATGCACTGGGGACCACACAGGAGCAGTTAGCATGTATGAGACACTTGGTGTTCCTGCTCCAGTGGGGGGTGCTCTCAGGGCCTCCATCTTCCAGAGAGTAAACAGTCTCAAAGAGAGAAGTCACTATTCAAGGTCACACAGCCAGACACTTAGTGGTGGGCCTAGGCCTGAAGTCCTAGTGTGTCTGAGTCTAATTTGATATCTGTGATGTGCAGTGCCCAATGAAGCCTCACTCCTAACCTTGCAAGCAACGGTAAGCTGTGAGCAGTTTAGGCCAAATCAGAGGGTGCATCAGAATCACCAGGGGTCCTACTCCTACGTTTTCGATTCTGCAGATCTGGGGTAGGGCCTGACAGTTTGCATTTTTAACAACACATGCTTCTGGGCCCAGTGCAGTGGTTCACGCCTATAATCCTAGCACTCTGGGAGGCCAAGGTAGGTGGATTGCTTGAGCTCATGAGTTTGAGACCAGCCTGATCAAAAGCAAGACCCCGTCTCTACCAAAAATAGAAAAACTGAGGCAAGAGGATCACTTGAGCCGAATTGGAGGTTGCTGTGAGCTATAATGTCACGGCACTCTACCCCCAGGGCAGCAGCTTGAGATTCTGTCTCAAAAAAACTAACAAAAACCACATGCTGCTGATCCCTCCCCACTGATGAGAATCCAGTGTTCTTTCTTGGTGGATATGTGTATTGGGAGGGTAGGAGGAGAAGAAGATGCAGTTGGCTCAGGTATAGTATCACATCAGCTATGAGCAACAGTTCTGTGTAGATTGTGGCTTGGACACCACTCTTTGCCAGGTCATCTTTACCTTGTTCCTTTTTTTTCTCCTGAGACAGGGCCTTGCTCTATTGCCTGGTTTAAAGTACACTCACATTAGCCTAGTTTATAGCAACCTCAAAGTTCTGGGTACAAGTGATCCTTTTGCCTCAGCCTCTTAAGTAGCTCAGACTACAGGAGTGTGCCACAGTGCTCGGCTAATTTCTCTCTCTCTCTTTTTTTATTTTTTTATTTTTTTTTGAGACAGAGTCTCACTTTGTCACCCTCAGTAGAGTGCTATGGCATCACAGCTCACAGAAACCTCCATCTCTTAGGTTTATGCAATTCTGTTGCCTCAGCCTCCTGATTAGCTGGGACTGCAGGTGCCCATCACTGCCTGGCTATTTTTTGTTGCAGTTTGGCTGGGGCTGGGTTTGAACCTGCTACCCTTGGTATATAAAGGCCGGCGCCCTACTCATTGAGCCACAGGCGCCACCCTTTATCTTTATTTTAAACATGAAAAAGCGTTTTTCTGTTTGTTTTGTTTTGTTTTGAGATAGAGTCCCACTATGTCGCCTTCAGTGAGTGCCCTGGCATCACACCTCACAGCAACCTCAAACTCCTGGGTTTAAGCAATCCTCTTGCCTTAGCCTCCCAAGTAGCTGGGACTACAGGCACCTGCCACAACGCCCAGCTATTTTTTGGTTATAGTTATTATTGTTTGGCAGGCCTGGGCTGGATTTGAACTCACCAACTCTAGTTTATATGGCTGGTGCCCTAGCCGCTTGAGCCACAGGCAGCAAGCCTTTTTTTTTTTTTTAGACAGAGCCTCAAGTTTTTGCCCTTGGTAGAGTGCTGTGATGCCACAGCAAGCCGTCATTGTTGTTTGGCGGGCCTGGGCTGGATTCGAACTCACTAGCTCATGTGTATATGGCTGGCGCCTTAGCCACTTGAGCCATAGGCACCAAGCCTGTTTTTCTGTTTTTTTATATAGACAGGGTCTTACTATGCTGCTCAGGCTGGTCTTAAACCCCTTTTTTCTTTTTAACAGCCGTGAGTTGATTTATCCATTAGGTACAGGATACCTGGTGCTTAGAGGCCATGACACTCTTAGGGGCCCACAGAAGTGTTTTAATCTCTCCTAAAATCAGAAACTATAGAGGATAAGGAAACAAATGAGCGGAACAGGGTTCTAATAAAACATTGTTACCAAAAACAGGTGGTATGCAGCCAGGCACAGTAGCTCAAACCTGTAATCCTAGCACTGTGGGAAGCCTAGGCAGGTGGATTGTCTTGAGTTTACAGGTTCGAGACCAGCTTTTGCAAGAGCGAGACCCCCTTCTCTAAAAATAGCTGGGCATTCTCGCAGGCCCCTGTAGTCCCAGCTACTCAGGAGGCTGCCCAGACAAGAGAATCACTTGAGCCTAGGAGTTTGAGGTTGCTGTGAGCTATGAGGCCACTACACTTTACCGAAGGCAACAAAGTGAGACTCTGTCTCAAGAAAAAAAAAATCAGGTGGTGTGCAAGATTTGACCCCTGAGCTTCAGGAGTGATGGAAATATCTGGAACTGATTGTTGTTTTCAGGGAGATTCTGAGGTTATGTTTGTTTGTTTGTTTTTATTTATTTTTTTTAGATACAGAGTCTCACTTTGTCACCCTTGGTAGAGTGCAGTGGCATCACAGCTCACAGCAACCTCCATCTCTTGGGCTTAGGTGATTCTTCTGCCTCAGCCTCCCAAGTAGCTGGGACCACAGGCGCACGCCACAATGTCCAGCTATTTTTTGTTGCAGGTTGGCTGGGGCTGGATTTGAACCAACCACCATCCTTGGTATATGGGGCCAGCGCCCTGCTCGCTGAGCCACAGGCACAGCCCTGTTTTGTTTTTTTTATTCTGGGTGGTTTTTTGTCTCTTTCCTTCAGAAAATATTAAGAATTTAGGAAAAAGGGCTATGCACCTGTAGCTCAAGCACTTAAGGTGCCAGCCACATACACTAGAGCAGGCGGCTTTGAGTCCAGCCCGGGCCTCCCAAACAACCATGACAGCTACAACCAAAAATAGCTAGACGTTGTGGTGGGTACCTGTAGTTCCAGCTACATGGGAGGCTCAGGCAAAAGAATCACTTAAGCCCAGGAGTTGGAGGTTGCTGTGAGCTATGATGCCACGGCACTCGATCCAGGGTGACAGCTTGAGGCTCTGTCTCAAAAAGAATTTAGGAAAAAGGACACATAATCCTATTCTTTAGAAAAGTTATATATAGAGCAATGTGTCCCATTTGTGGACAACTCCAGTCTGCAATTTTTATGCTTAAGGTGGTGATAATAAGAAGGATAGAAGAGCTTATCCTCACTAGGACCTAGGGATCAGGTGTAGTCTGCCTTTTTTTTTTTTGAGACAGAGCCTCAAGCTGTCACCCTGGATAGAGTGCTGTGGCATCACAGCTCACAGCAACCTCCAATTCCTGGGCTCAAGAGAGTCTCCTGCATCCGCCTCCCAAGTAGCTGGGACTACAGGCACCCGCCACAATGCCCGGCCATTTTTTGGTTGCTGCCGTCATTGTCGTTTGGCGGACCCAGGCTGGATTCAAACCCTCCAGTTCAGGTGTATGTGGCTGGCACCTTAGCCTGTTGAGCCACAGGCGCCGAGCCAAGCCTTTTTTTTTTTTTTTTTTTGACAAGAGTCTCACTTTGTTGCCTGGGTAGAGTGCCATGGCATCATTGCTCACAGTAACCTCAAATTCTTGGGTTCAAGCGATCCTCTTGCCTCAGCCTCCCAAGTAGCTGGGACTACAGGCGCCTGCCATAACACCCAGCTATTTTTAGAGATAGGATTTCACTCTTCCTCAGGCTGGTCTTGAACTTCTGAGCTCAAGCAAGACACCTGCCTCTGCCTCCCGGAGTGCTAGGATTATAGAAGTGACCCACCATGCCCCCACTACCTTTTTGAGACAGTCTCATTCTGGGTAGAGTACTGTGGTGTTATAGCTCATATCAACCTCAAACTCCTAGGTTCAAACGATCCCCTGCTTCAGCCTCCAGGTAGATGAGACTATAGGGCGTCTGTCTAATTTTTCTGTTTTTAGTAGAGACAAGGTCTTGCTCTTACTTAGGCTGGTCTCAAACTCCGAGCTCAGGGGATCCACTGGCCTTGGCACCTCAGAGTACTAGGATTACAGACATGAGCCACTGCTGTGCCATAATCTGGCTCTTTCTGTGTGCTCATTCAACCCTCTGCTCATTGCTTTGAAGCGAGTATTGTCATTCCTTGCATCGTTTTCCTCTAGTACCCTGAGAAGCTGATGGACCTTACATTTGACCCATTCTTATCTGTCTTTCCTCTCATGAATGTAAGCTTCTTGAAGGCAGGGATTCTTGTCTGTTTTGCTTACTGTTTTCTATTCATAGTTCCCTAGACAGCCTGGCACAAAATAGGTGATTAAGAAAAATGTGTGGCTTGGCGCCTATGGCTCAATGGGCTCAAACAACAATGACGGCTGCAACCAAAAAACGGCCGAGCATTGTGGCAGATGCCTGTAGTCCCAGCTACTTGGGAGGTGGAGGCAAGAGACTTGCTTGAGCCAGGAATTGGAGGTTGCTGTGAGCTGTGATGCCACAGCACTCTATCCAGGGTGACAACTTGAGGCTCTGCCTCAAAAAAAAAAAAAGAGAGAGAGAAATGTGTCAGGGCGGCACCTGTGACTCAGCGTGCCGGCCCCATATACCAAGGGTGGTGGGTTCAAATCTGGCCCCAGCCAAACTGCAAAACAAAAAAATAGCTGAGTGTTGTGGCGGGCGCCTGTAGTCCCAGTTACTCCGGAGGCTGAGGCAAGAGAATCGCTTGAGCCCAGGAGTTGGAGGTTGCTGTGAGCTGTGTGACGCCACGGCATTCGACCGAGGGCAATAAAGTGAGACACTGTCTCTACAAAAAAAGAAAAGAAAGCAAAATGTGTCAAATGAATGAACTAACTCCTGTTTAATAAACGAGGAGACTGAGGCAGTTGAGGCAGAAGGTCACATTACAGTGAGGTCTAGAACCTGGCAGCTGAATCAGGAGGTGGATGTGGAGCTGCCTTCATAAGCCCTTTGCTTCCCTTGTGCTGTCCTCACCCAACTGTATGGTTACCCTTGCTGAGGATCTGTGACTGAGCCCTGGCCCAGCCCCTGACCCTTGGTGCAGCCTTGGTCAGCTGGCTCCCCTTGTGTGACTGTGGCATCCATGCTTGGCAAAGCACAGCGAGGTCCTGGAAATGCCAATAACTACGAAGCACCATGCCTGACCTGTAGGAAGGGGCGAACCCTTGTCATCACTCCTGTTGGTCAGTGGTGTCTCTGAAATCCCAGCACGTGTAGTCCCTTGGGTTAGAGCTCATTGCAGACAGAAGAGCTTGGGGTGAGGACCAGGCTGTGTGAGCTTCTAGCTCTGCCGCTTTCTGGCTCTGGACTGGATTTTTCACCTCAGCCTGACATTCTTGTCTTTAAAAGTGGGATAAGCTCCCACAAGAGGCAGCTGGTACAGTAGGCCAGAGCTGGCTTTGGTATTGGAGGTGGACTTGGGCACCAATTCTCCTGCCCCCACTTGTTTTTTCTGTGGTAACATCGCTGTCACCATCAAGGTGGTGCCTAGGCTTTAGGGCCAGAGTATGTTGGCCAGTTTGCATCTCAGGATATGGGAGTCCAGGTTCAGGGGCCATGTTGGCTATGTTTGTACCTCAACTGCTGCTCCCCATTGTGTGTGCTCTTGGGGAGGATACTCTAGCTCTCTGTCCCAGGTTCCATCAATGACCTGAGGGGCAGAGTCTCTGTGGTATGTAGTTGTTGGGAGCCCTTTCAGATTGCCATATGTAAGGCACTCAGAGGATTCTATGCAGAAGCTGGAGGGCTGGCAAGCTGGGTGCCGGGAGGGAGGAGTATGCCTTGACCTGGTGTCTCTGTTGTTTTGCAGTTTCTCCACAATCTCACTCTTCTCGACCCACCTGTGCCCGCCACCTCACCTTGGGCACAGGAGATGGTGGCCCTGCCCCACACCCTGCCCCCTCCTCAGCATCCTCCTCACCATCCCCTTCTCCTTCTTCATCTTCTCCTTCCCCTCCTCCACCCCCACCACCCCCAGCCCCTCCAGCCCCTCCTGCACCCCGATTTGACATCTATGACCCCTTCCATCCCACTGATGAGGCCTATTCCCCACCACCTGCTCCGGAGCAAAAGTACGACCCCTTCGAGCCCACTGGCTCCAACCCTAGCTCATCAGCGGGGACCCCCTCACCAGAGGAAGAGGAGGAGGAGGAGGAAGAGGAGGAGGAAGAAGATGAGGAGGAGGAAGAAGGCCTCTCTCAGAGCATCAGCCGTATCTCAGAGACCCTGGCTGGCATCTATGATGACAACAGCCTGAGCCAGGACTTCCCAGGTGATGAAAGCCCCCGCCCGGACCCCCAGCCCCCACAGCCAGCTCCAGCCCCTGCAACACCACCCCAGGCGGACTCCACACGGGCTGATGGAGCCACCCGCCGCCGTGTCTTTGTGGTGGGGCCTGAGGCAGAGGCCTGTCGGGAAGGCAAGGTCTCGGTGGAGGTGGTGACAGCTGGTGGAACCACTCTCCCACTGCCCCTTCTGCCGCCTACCGACTCGGAAATTGAGGAGGGAGAGATCGTCCAGCCTGAGGAGGAGCCCAGGGTGGGGCTCTCCCTCTTCCGGGCCAGCCGGGCTGCCCGACCTCCTCCCACATCCTCAGCCACTCCTGCGGCCCAGCCCCTGCCCCAGCCTCCTGCTCCCCGGGCCCCTGAGGGGGATGACTTCCTCTCTCTGCATGCGGAGTCGGATGGCGAAGGGGCCCTGCAAGTGGACCTCGGGGAGCCGGCCCCTGCACCACCCTCTGCAGATACGCGCTGGGGCGGCCTGGACCTGCGCCGCAAGATCCTGACCCAGCGGCGGGAACGTTACCGCCAGCGCTCACCCTCCCCGGCCCCTACCCCCGCCCCGGTGGCTGCTGCAGCCTCTGCGGGGCCGCCCACCCGTAAGAAGTCCAGGCGTGAACGCAAGCGGAGCGGTGGTGGTGAGGCCAAGGAGGCCGCTACGTCGTCCTCAGGCACCCAGCCCACCCCTCCGGCCCCAACTTCACCTTGGGACTCCAAGAAGCACCGTTCGCGGGACCGCAAGCCGGGCTCCCATGCCTCATCGTCCACCCGCCGCCGTTCCCGGTCCCGCTCTGCTCGCCGCCGCTCACGGAGCACAGACCGCCGCCGCGGGAGCAGTCGCCGCTCTCGGTCCCGGGAGAAGCGGCGGCGACGGCGGCGCTCAGCTTCTCCTCCTCCAGCCACTTCCTCGTCATCATCCTCAAGGCGTGAGCGGCACCGTGGTAAACACCGGGATGGTGGCAGCAGCAAGAAGAAGAAAAAGAGGTCGCGGTCCCGGGGCGAGAAGCGGTCTGGGGACGGTGGCGAGAAAGCCCCCTTGCCGGCCCAGCAGCCATCTGGCTCCACCTCCCTGGGCAGCGAGCGTGATGGCCGCCGACGGGGGGCTGTGCCGCCCTCCATCCAGGACCTTACGGACCACGATCTTTTTGCTATCAAGAGGACCATCACAGTGGGCCGACTTGACAAGACTGACCTCCGTGGACCTTCTCCGGCCCCAACCTCATCACCCAAGCGAGAGGTCCTTTATGACTCAGAGGGACTAAGTGGCGAGGAAAGGGGTGGTAAGAGTAGTGAGAAGGACCATCGCCGCTCTGGGGCTGCTTCCTCTTCTTCCTCTTCTAGGGAGAAGGGGTCTCGTCGAAAGGCGCTGGATGGGGGGGACAGGGATCGGGACAGGGACAGAGATAGGGATAGGGACAGGTCATCCAAGAAGGCCCGTCCTCCTAAGGAGTTGGCACCTTCCTCAGGGCCTCCTTCAAAGCCACCAGTCAGCAGCGGCTCAGGCTCCTCATCCTCCTCATCTTCATGTTCCTCTCGGAAGGTGAAGCTGCAGTCCAAGGTGGCAGTGCTGATCCGTGAGGGTGTCAGCAGCACCACCCCAGCCAAGGATGCTGCATCTGCTGGCCTAGGCTCCATCGGTGTCAAATTCAGCCGTGACCGTGAGAGCCGTTCCCCTTTCCTAAAACCTGATGAACGGGCCCCTGCTGAGGTGGCCAAAGCAGCTCCGGGCAGCACCAAGCCCAAAAAGACCAAGGTGAAGGCCAAGACGGGGGCCAAGAAAACCAAGGGGACCAAGGGAAAGACCAAGCCATCCAAGACCAGGAAAAAAATCCGCAGTGGAGGCAGCAGTGGGGTCAGTGGTGGCACTGTGTCACTGAAGAAGTCTAAGGCAGATAGCTGCAGCCAGGCAGCAGGAGCCAAGGGTACTGAGGAGACCTCCTGGTCTGGGGAGGAGCGGGCAGCCAAGGTCCCTAGCACCCCACCCCCTAAGGCAGCTCCTCCGCCTCCTGCACTCACTCCGGACTCTCAGACCGTGGACAGCAGCTGTAAGACCCCTGAAGTTTCCTTCCTGCCTGAGGAGGTCACTGAGGAGGCTGGGGTCCGAGGTGGAGCAGAGGAGGAGGAGGAGGAGGAAGAAGAAGAGGAGGAAGAGGAAGAGGAGGAGGAACAGCAGCCTGCCACCACCACAGCCACCAGCACAGCTGCAGTTGCCCCAAGCACTGCCCCCAGTGCAGGGTCCACAGCTGGTGACTCGGGGACAGAGGATGGGCCAGCTCCCCGGGTCTCCCAGCTACCCACACTGCCCCCACCCATGCCCTGGAACCTGCCAGCTGGTGTGGACTGCACCACCAGTGGTGTCCTGGCTTGTAAGTGTCCCCCAGAGGAGAACGGTCCTGGGGCAGACAGGGTAGGATGGGCATTGATGGGTACAGACGTGTAGGCAGTGGGGAGGCTTGAGAAGGGGTAGGTACATAGCAACACAGACTGGGAGGGCTAGTCAGGGTCTGACCCAAAGGCTTCTAAGTGTCTGGTGTACTGGGAGAGATTGGTACTAACAGGAGCAGATGGCCACTAGCACAGATTGGACTGGTAGGCTGGGTTCTGAAGTCTCTTGGGCTGGAATACCATTGGGTGGCTAGAGGGAATAACCTGAGGAAGTTATTTAGGGGATGCTAGTAACTTCTACCAGACATTAGAGGGTTGGAGAGAGGCTGAGGCTGGCTATGAGGGAGTTAGCAAATAGAATCTCTATCCTGCCACCATCTCATCACTAAGTGATCCTAACCAACATCACCCCAGAACATTTAAAGTGTGCGATGTTTCTTTCATTGGCTAAAGCCCTCTTTTCCCAGTTCTGAGTGTGAGGCCTGGGGTCCAGAGTGGGAGACAGTAGCCCATAACTAGGTGAGGTTTCTCATCTCCTCTCCTGTCACCTCCTAATCTCAATGTTGTCACTTCTCCACTTCCTACAGTGACTGCACTTCTCTTCAAAATGGAAGAAGCCAACCTGGCAAGCCGGGCAAAAGCCCAGGAGTTAATCCAGGCCACCAACCAGGTGGGGTTCTCTGGGAAGAGTCCCTGCAGCCCCTTCTTTGGTCTGTTTCAGTTAGAACAGGAGCTGTACTCTGAGCAGGGCTTGGGGCAAGGTTCCAGCCAGAGGAGGAGCCTGCTGCCCAGGACTGTTGGGAAGTCAGGCTGGGAAGAGGGGGTACCCATTTCCTTTTCCCTTCTTCTTCCCTTTGCTCATCCCCTCTTTACCTTCTTTCCTCAGATCCTCAGCCACAGGAAGCCACCCTCAAGTTTGGGGGTGACCCCCACTCCTGTTCCCACCTCTCTGGGTCTGCCCCCCGGCCCCTCCAGCTACCTGCTTCCTGGCAGCCTCCCTCTGGGGGGCTGTGGCTCTACTCCTCCCACCCCCACTGGGTTGGCTGCCACATCTGACAAGAGAGAGGGCAGCAGCAGCTCTGAGGGACGTGGGGACACAGATAAGGTAAGATGGCCTTGGAAAATGTTGATGGTGACAGTTTAATAGAAAACACGGACAGTTACCATGATGCAAGGGCCTGAGGATAATGGCAGAGACTGAGGCCAGCAGCTGGGACTTAGAGACTAAAGTGATTAAATTATTTATTTATTTATTTATTTATTTTGAGACAGAGCCTCAAGCTGTCACCCTGGATAGTGTATCACAGCACATAGCAACATCCAATTCCTGGGCTCAAGCGAGTCTCCTGCCTCTGCCTCCCAACTATAGGCGCCCGCCACAACGCCCAGCCATTTTTTGGTTGCAGCTGTCATTGTTGTTTGGCAGGCTCAGGCTGGATTCAAACCCACCAGCTCAGGTGTACGTGGCTGGCGCCTTAGCCCGTTGAGCCACAGGCGCTGAGCCTGAAGTGATTAAATTATAAGGAACCACTTCCACTAGAGTGGATGAATGGGACATAGGGGTTAGGCAGGTTTAAGGAAGATCAAGCCGGGCATGGTGTCTCATGCCTGTAATTCTAGCATTTTGGGAGGCTGAGGTGGGAGGATCACTTGAGCTCAAGACTTAGAGGTTGCTGTGATCAATGACATTACAGCATTCAACCCCAGGGTGACTGAGTGAGACTTTGTCTCAAACAAAAGGAAAATCGTGTGTGTGCACATGGACACTCCCCACACACACATTTACAGACACATACCCCACCATAGTCTACCCCTTGACTACTACCCCTGGCTTTCTTTCACTGTGAAAGCTGAGGTGATTTTCAAAAGAAAAGTTGAGAACCTGTTCTTTTTTTTTTTTTTTTTTGAGACAGAGTCTCACTTTATTGCCCTCAGTAGAGTGCTGTGGCGTCACACAGCTCACAGCAGCTTCCAACTCCTGGACTTAGGCGATTCTCCTGCCTCAGCCTCCCGAGTAGCTGGGACTACAGACGCCTGCCACAACACCCGGCTATTTTTCTGTTTTGCAGTTTGGCCGAGGCTGGGTTTGAACCCGCCACCTTTGGTATATGGGGCCGGCACCGTACTCGATGAGGCACAGGCGCCGCCTGAGAACCTGTTCTTAGACAAAAAAACAAGTACAGTTGTTCATTGAACTACTCAGTCAGCTCCTGCTCCTGGGCCTCTGGGGCCTATTTTCCTCTTGGTCAGGTTTAGATGCCTTTTGTTACTGTCCAACAGTCTTGCACAGGTGTTGGGTGTGATGCCAGAGGGAGAGCTGGATAAATCCATGGAAATGAGCTATGAAGGTGGGGCCACACTTGTCCATGGCACATATCATTTGCTAAAAGACAGTGACACGAAAGACCCCTTGACCAGCAGCAGACCCCCTGCTCTGCCGGCCAGTCTACCCTGGTCTGTTCTGTGTCCTTTGTCCTTTGTTGCCACATCTGAGATGGGTACTGGGGCGCAACCCTTTCTTTTGCTGCCTCTCTTTTAGAAATCTACTTCCTGTCAGGCCTGACAAGTGTAAGGAATCCCTCCAGGGTGGCCAGTGGCTCTCCTGGCAGTATAGCTGCCCTGACAGTAGCTTGTCAGACACTGTGTATTCTCATCATAGTGGCCTTTATCCTCTAACCTTCTCAGTTCTCAGTTTACTTGCTTCCATCTTCCTTTGGCCCTGGGGTGTAGGGAACAGCTTGTTTTCTTGTTTTTTTGACTCTTGTTGCCCTGGGTAGAGTTCATAGTGTTGTAGCTCACAGCAACTTCAAATTCTTGGGCTCAAGGGACCCTCTTGCCTCAGCCTCTCCTGCAGGCACCCACCACAATGCCTGGCTAGTTTTTGTATTTTTAGTAGAGATGGGGTCTCACTCTTGCTCAGGCTGGTCTCAAAATTGTGGCCTTAAGTGATACTCCTGTGTGCTGGGATTATAGGCATGAGCCACTGCACGGTGGCCAGCTCCTCTTGACATTCCTTGCTTTGTGCCCAGCCTGTGCTGTGTCCTCCATGTCATTGTTTTAGTTCCCACCTTGAAGAAGTTCAGTTGCTGATCCAAAGAGTCACAGCCTGGAATGGAAGGCTAGCATTCCAATGCAAACATTCCAGAGCTTAGCTCCCACTCCTGGCTTCCACTGAGTAACTAGAATGGTCTTTTCACTCAAACTGGGTCTTTTTACTCTCCCACTGCAAAGCCTTGTGAGATTTTTTTGCTGCAATCCGAATAAGCCCTGTAGAGCCGGTTAAAAAGTCATAATTGCCCTGCTAATTTGTCTTCTTACCGGATGAACTTGGTGAGGGCAGGGGACACATGTTTAGAGGCCCAAGAGTCGCCTGTGATCCCATGTGACTGCAGCAAGGGAAGTATAGGGCAGAACCTAAGCAGGACTTTACCTCTTAGAGTAGCTGGATGGTCAAAGAGGCTAAGTTGATAGGCAAAGATGAGAGGAGCTCAGAGGTTCCATGTCTGTTCATCTGGCCCCTCCTGTCTCTTCTTCCCTCCCTGTCACCAACCCACCAGTATCTGAAGAAGCTGCACACACAGGAGAGGGCAGTGGAGGAGGTGAAGCTGGCCATCAAGCCGTACTACCAGAAAAAGGACATCACCAAGGAGGAGTACAAGGACATCCTGAGGAAGGCCGTCCATAAGGTGGGCACAGAGGGGGACAGAGATGGGGGCAGACAGAGTGGGGAGAGGGTGTAATGGACAAATACAGACAGATGTACGCAGATATGGAGATAGGGATGCAGGGTCTGTCTGGTAGGCAGGGAAGATGATAGGATTTCTTCAGGGGCCACCTAGACTTCTTCCGCTGGCCCGTCATGGAGGGGGGGAAACAAGTGGGGACATTGGCCTGAGCACTGGGGAGTGGCTCCCATGCCAGTCCTCAGCTGCATTCAGCAATCCAGGCTGGAGGGAGCCCCAGAAGGCTGACAATAACTCCAGCTGCCACTGGCCCCTAGATCTGCCACAGCAAAAGCGGAGAGATCAACCCAGTGAAGGTGAGCAACCTGGTGCGGGCCTACGTTCAGCGCTACCGCTACTTTCGCAAGCACGGCCGCAAGCCAGGGGACCCTCCAGGGCCCCCACGGCCACCCAAGGAACCAGGGCCCCCTGATAAGGGTGGCCCAGGCTTGCCCCTACCCCCTCTCTGAGAGCTCCGGTCACCCCTTCCACCCTTGCCTCTTTGAAATTCTGGACATATTTATGGCTCCACCTCCCCACTTCCCTCCCCAGTCAGTGGGATGATTGGGGGAGGGTTGCTGCAGGGAAGAGGAGACCCCTTGCCCCACCCAGTCCCATGCCATCTCTCTCACCCTCAAGCCTAGCCCCATTGCCTCTCCCTTCTGTTTGTGCCCCTCTGCCCAGTTTCATTAAAGATTTCATGAAATGTTACCCCATAATTTTAGCCCTTTCTTTTCAGAGACATGTTTGGGAAAAGGGGAAGGACAACCAGGAGGTCTAGCCAAGTCTAAGAGTGGGAAGCAGGGGACCACACTGAGTTTTTAGGTGACTCCACTGCCCTCTCTTGGCTTTGGTTTCCTGATCTGAAAAGTGAGTGTTACGGTGAGGATTAACCCAGACACTGGCAGGTGAGACACTGAGAATGGGATCTGGTGTTGCTGACAAAAATTAGTGGTAACAAGAAGGTAGGGGTCCCAGGTTGCACCTGCTCAGTGTCTTTTAAGCTCAGGGCACCTGGGTGCTATCAGTCCCATCACCCAGAACTGAGGCCCAGCAAGAGGCAGAAGTATTCAGGGTCACTGGGGCAGGCAGGTTTCCTGGGTTTCAGGCGTGGCTGCAGAGCCCCTTTACAGCTACCCCATCCTGCCTTCACACAGAGAGCCCAAGGCCTGGGAGAAGAGACATTCTTAATCTGTTCACAGATGAGGCAGGGGCTCAGGGCCCCCACCCACAAAGGGTTGGCAAACTGGGAGTCACATCAGACTTCTTTTTTTTTAAGAGACAGAGTCTTACTTTGTTGCCTTCAGTAGAGTGCTGTGGTGTCACAACTCATAACAACCTCCAGCTCGTGGGCTTAGGTGGTTATCTTGCCTCAGCCTCCTGAGTTGCTGAGACTATAGGTACCTGCCGGAATGCCCGGCTATTTTTTTGTTGCAGTTTGGCCAGGGTCAGGTTCAAACCTGCTATCCTCAGTACATGGGGCCGGTGCCCTACCCAGTGAGCTACAGGCGCTGCCCAGTCACATCAGACTTCTAAAAGGTCTCTAGGTTTCCCCCCCTGTGACCTTTGTAACTCATGGTGTGTTGGTCTTAAAATAGGGGTGAA
>CAUYON010131217.1:0-25663 GCA_963573935.1 Arctocebus calabarensis | reverse complement strand
TATTTCAGTAGCTGCTATAATAATTCCCTTTTATTTTATTTCCCATTTTTTCTTCCATCTTTCTTTAGACTTTATGATAAATGGATATTGATACAGATCCTCACTATGCAATATCCTTTTTCTCATCTTAGTTCTAGCTTTGTGTCAGTTGTATACATAAATTTTGAAACTTGCTTCCATAGGATAAATGTTAAAATTGGATAAGAAGTTTGAGCTCAGTGGATCACACCTGTAATCCCAGCACTTTGGGAGGCCAAGGCAGGAAGATTGGTTGAGTCTAGGAATTTGAGACCAGCCTGAGCAACACAACCAAACCCTGTACAAGAAGTAGAAAAATGCATCTATAGTTCCCGCTACTACAGAGACTGAGGCAGATGGATCATTTTAACTTAGAAGTTTAAGGTTGCTGTGAACTATGGTGATGCCACTGCACTATATAACCTGGGCAACAGAGACCCTTTTTGAAAAAAAAAAAAAAACCTGGAAAAGAACACGAACTGTAATATTTTCACTGATGGAGATTAAACTACCGTTTCAGAAGTTTCCTGAGAATGCCTACAATACTCTAGAATTGTCATTAGCCTTTATTGACTAAAACAGGAATTTTCAATGAGACTTGGTGAAATAGACTTCAAAACTGTGACTGCTTGGCCAGGCATGGTGGCTCATGCCTGTAATCCTGGCACTCTGGGAGGCCAAGGCAGAAGGATTGCTGGAGGCCAGGAGTTTGAGATCAGCCTGAGGAAGAGTGAGACCTTAGTCCCAGTTTCTTGGTACTTAGAAGGACGAGGTAGGATGATGACACCACTGTACTCTCGCCCAGGATAGACAGTGCAAGACCCTACCTCAAAAAAATAAAATAACATAAAAGTGTGACTGCTTAAGCCCAAGGTCAGTACTAACAGAAGTGTTGTGCCCGGCATCATGTGCCCATAGCATTAAGTTTATAATCAGTGTGCAGCTGTCATCTGGGAGTCAGTCTGAAGTTGCATGAACTCTTTCTGCTCTAGATGCCATGATGTAAATTACACGTCACCGCTTCTAAGTGTTCTTTGAATGACCGAAGAACCTGTTAGAGTGCCCGGCTGGCCCCTAGGGAAACACGTCTGTCTGATAACTACATACTTGGGCTTGTACAGACTTTAAGACAGCTTCATTTCTGCAAGCTCACAAAGCTTTGTTGTGCAGTAGCTACCTGTCAGTTAAGTTGTTATCATGTTTCAGATGTAGGGCAAATACCTTGTCTTAAGTTATAACTATTATGAAACAGAGAACAGACCTGGAATGTTTTAAATTTCCCCCCTGAATTCCACCATGGATCTTCTTTACCTGCCTTTGTCACTGTCCTGCAAAAACACCAACTGGGTACAGAATATGATGTTAAGAGGCTAATGTGATAAACATGATGTGTTTTCTACACAGGATTTGTAAAAAAGAAGGAGAAAAATGTATTTTAAATCATTTTTGTACAATGTTTTTCTCCGCGATAATTTTCTTCTTTGAGTTAGTATGTATAGTGAAATTTTAGGAAAATAAGAATCAAATAATAAGACCTATCAATATTACTCACATGCCTTAAGACAGATTTTAGCCCAGTTATTTTAAACCATGGTAAATTTATTCTACCAGCACAAATAGTACAAATACTGTCTTTTGTCGTTATAGATTTTCATAAATAATTTTACTTTTCAGCCTGATCCTGACAATTCCTTCTTTGCATAGTCCCAAATATGAACATTATATACATACACATCAAGAACTAATGGCTCAAAAGGGGCAAGAAAGTCTAAAAAAGCAGACAGTAATTTTTAAAAAAAATTACAGCCCCAATCAGAAATACTTTGCTTTGACATGTTGTTCTAAAACTGCATGAGAGAAACTTTCATCTCATGTGACAGAGGCAGGAAAAATCCCTCAACCGAAAGAAAAAGCACTGGGCCAGTAATTATGAAATGGAGCAGCGATTGTGTTTTCTTCATCTTTTATACATGTGATTATACATATTTAGGACTTTCGCCTGGTCCTCACTGCTATGCATTTATCATTTTCAGCTTCAGCAGGAAAGGCAAAGGCATACGTTTAGTTATGCTGTTAATGTTTTCTACTGACATCTTTCTTTTTTAGGCTGATATGCAGCAGAAGAAAGAACCGGTTCAGGATGACTCCGATCTGGACCGCAAACGACGAGAGACAGAGGCTCTGCTGCAAAGCATTGGGATATCGCCAGAGCCACCTCTAGGTACTTAGAAGCGCTTTGCATTGTTATTCTTTAATTTGACGCGTGTGGGATATACCATGTCCAGTGTTTACTATTCTTTTGACTGTGGCTTTATCTTTTTAAAATTTTTTTGAGACATTCTGTGGTTTGTGATTCAAGTTGCATGCATTTCGGGAATTGAGGGGACTGGAAGGAGATGGGAGGAAAGGTTGGAGAGTCATAAGCATTTTGCTGTCATTGACTGCTTAGATGGTGAACTTTCTTCACCATGGTACTAGTAGATTATTTTATACTTGTTAAATGAGTTGCCACTGGGTAAATGGAAGAAATCTTGGAGTATCTTATGAAATTGTTCTTCATTTCCATTGCTGAATCGCAACCTCTCTTTGCCAATCTAAATACCGTAAGTCTGGTTATGAATTTCATAACCATTTACAGGCGGAGAATTATCCCATAATGAAAATAGAATGATCAGTGGGAAATCTGAAGGAAAACTTATAAAGGTGGCAGATTAGCAGCTAGTTAACAAGTTTAAATTTATTTGACATTGTAGTATATCTTGAGTTCATTGCTAATTGGCATTTTCACTGCATACCCCTCCTCCAACTCATTCATTCCCAGTTACTGTCCATGACCTCATTTTATCACTAAGGCTTGAGTATTGAACTATTCATGTTCTTTGTGTTGAAGGTAACTTTTATATATTGTGTTTATTTTGTCACTTATCTGTAAATGTTTCATGTAATAATTTGTTTCATTTTTCTTTTATGCTTTTGTTTTCCATACATTTAAGAGTAATCTAGGGTGTCTGTAAAACTACATGATATCCAATATAGTAAAACCCTTTTAAAATAATTCGTAGAAATAAATACAGTATAAAGTCTGTCCTTCAAAATGATTTATTTTCTTTTAATTCCATTACTGGCTTTTATATTAAAATAAATTTTTATTTATTTCTATAGTTACTTAAATCAAGAGTAAAAATTATCCCATGTGCAACAAAATGGCAAATATTTATAGGAACAGGAAAAGGAACAATGTATAATAAGCCTACAAATTATTAAGTATTGTTGGATATAATTAATATATGCACACAAAATTAAAACACAAATAAAAAGTACTTTACATGCAATCTCAGTTTGTGGTAGGTAAAAAATCATATGTCTAAATCATATATTGGATGGTATAATAAGCCCCAATAAGATTAGATGACTTTGTTTAATTTCTTCAGGTTATGAAAGATGTAACCCATGGGACATTTGACTGATGGACCTTCTTGTAGGAGCTGACAAACATTGTTGTACTTAACTGACATCTGATATAAATTGGAAACATTGCAATCAATTATATTTGTGCCTCAAAAAAGCCTTTCATATTTTGTTGCATTGTGAACACTGGCTAGACACAATAGTACATACTATTCTTCCCCACCCTACATGAATCCAGTAATTATACTTTAAGAAAAAAACAGACAAATATCCCTAAACCGTGACCAACTTTTGAACTATCCCTTCACCGCTGCCAAGGACCTGGCAAGAGGCCCCATTTTCATTTTTCACCCATCTTTCCACCTTACCCTCTGAGTTAGCACAGAGCGTATTCAGTGAATTAATTATGAAACCACATGAAAATTACTAGCTTCTTGACAGATCTGCCATTGTGTTATAGGATTTGGGCAAAATAGTTAAGCCCTTTACCCTATTAAATAAATAAAAGGAAATTGCACATGATTGAAACCAAATGGGAATCCACACTTAGGTACTGAAGTTTCTTTTTGTCCATATGGCTTCTTTGGCATCTGTGATATTGAGAACCCGTTGAATCATCTGGCCTGGAGCCCTCCTGGCTATTTGGTGCAGCTATTCTATCTGAAGGACATTTGGCTTATATCTGAAGGATAGAAGAAAAAATACATTTGCATTCCCTTTAGCTTTTTTCTCTTTTTATCCTTGCTTTCAGATTTTGAGCTCATGCTGCCCTTGATCTTTGAACTAGTTTCTCCTGTCTTCAGAGCCTCAGTTTACATCTGTGCACGTAGCAGTTTCTTTAAGAGCCACTGTAGGCAAAGGAAAACAAGTTCCAAACACAGTAAACAGTGCAGTGGGATGAAGCTATTAATTAAATGTAAAAATAAAGCTGCCTGGCATTTTCCTTTGTTTTGAATGAGATTTTTAAATTACCAGGTTCAAAATTTACCCTTCCTCCCTGTCACTTAGGCTCTCATAGGAAATGCAGTTCATATTCTACAGACAATGCATTTCCCCTCTAAATGCAGTCACACAACAGACTTTTCTGACTTTCCTTGACCATTTAAAAATGATCCAAAGTCACTTTATTTCATAATCTTTTAAAGTTTTATAGACACCCATTTTATTTCTTAATAGGTCACATCTATACTAACAAAATAATGTGAAGAATCAGAATTATCTGGATAGCTCATACTAGACAGATATTTAACTTGAAATATCTGAATAGCTCATACTAGAGAGATATTTAACTTGAATTATCTGGATAGCTATTTTGATTCTCCATTTTATTTTGTTAGGGTGGACATGGCCTCAGAACCCCTAAAGTTAAGTTTGTCTAAATTCATTTCAAATTTTAATTTCCAAAATATGAAAAATTCACTTGACTTTCTTCCTTTTCTTTCCTTTTTTTTTTTTTTTTTATTTATTCCTTATCCCATAATACTTCCTGGACATACGACCACGTTAATTTGGCCCATTTGTTTTGATTTGTCTGACACTGCTCTTCACCAGTGCAGCCGCTGCATTTTTTAACATGGGATACCTGTTATTTTCATTATTTAGTCCCAACCCCTATGTCTCCCTCCTCGAAATCAGTGAGCACTCCCAGTGAAGCTGGAAGCCAAGACTCAGGCGATTTGGGGCCATTAACCAGGTAAGAACTGTCCCTTTAAAAGGCCGTGGTGGGATGGCAGTAGTACAAAAAGCACTATTAGAACCATGTGAAATGTGCATGCATTTGCATGTACACTAAGTCATTTTATGTTTAAATTTATGGCAGCATGCTATTTTTAGTGGCATAACAATGATCTTGAACATTAGAAATGATAAATGATAATGGTCCTCTCTTGAGTGGGTGAACTTAATATCATTTGTTTTACTTAACAAATGCAAACATGTCCATTAGCTTTGGCCTGTGAAGAGCAGGGAAGGATCAAAAATAAGTGGAATAAATAAATACCCAGTTTTTCCTTATTCTTACTTTGGTTTTGGTTTCCATGAGAATCTTTATGAATAGAACACTGAGATATTCTAATCCTAAATTTAATTTTTCAAGCATCTTATTTATTTCTTTAATAGAATTGACTAATTTGAATACTCAGTGCTCAAAGTGTATCATTAGTATCATTAGCAGCAGCAGCAGCAGTATCAGTGATCATAGTAGTAATAACATCAGGGTTGCCTGCTCTGTTTAGTGAATTAATTGCCAAATTTTCATTACAGTGTGTAGACTCAGATTATGTAACTTCTGAGTATGGATTTGGACACTCTCTAATTTGGCCACCGAAGAGGTAAAATGTTAAAGGAAGAAAGGAGTAGGTTCATTAATATAGATGGAGTCACAGCACCTGTCTTAATCCAGTTGTCTTTACCAGGATTCTCACACGCAGGTGTCCACATGAGGGTGACATCAGTGAATGTGGTAACTGGGAAGCAAGCAACTTATTCTTAAAACCAAGTGACCTCAACATAGCTCAAGCTGGTTGAACTCATGTGGAAACATGGACCCGATTTTTCCATCTTTTGATTTTTTTTTGATAAACTAGGAATTCACTTACTTATGCAATAATATTTCAAGTGGTCATGACTTTTACTAAAGCTCTTATAGGGCAGAATTATCCTGGGAGGTGGCGATTTGTGACCTCACAATTTTTTAAAAAGATCATAAAATATTATAATCAACTTTAAATAAAAAAAAAAGAAATAATCATCCCCAGCACTACTGTTATAACAAGGAAGCTGGTCTATGTACTTTTTAATCCTTGTGAACCTTTGTACATTTCTTGTCACCATATGAATTATTGGGAGAGAGGTAAAAAATTTTGTATTTTTCTTTTTTTCACCTAAGGCATTATCACGAACATTTTCTTCTGAAGGTACGCTGTTTCTATACAGGTCTGGGCAATTTGGTAGATGAAAATATGGGTAATCTATTTGTACTGGCTGGAACTGTGAGCTTTTTTCTTTTTGCCTTTTGAAACCAACATGTAAGACTAGAATTACCTTGCCCATTTCTGCCTGTTGGTGTGCTTCAGGCTTGAGTATTTTGTTTTGATAAGGCTTTTCAAAATCAGTGGCCACTGCTTTCAATTTAGAAAAAAAAATGAAAAGTAGAGGGTTTCGTGGGCACAGAGTTGGTTTATTTTAGCAAATCGCCTTTGTGATTCAGGGCACACGTGTCTTCTCTCATCTTGGTCTTTGAACACTTCAAAAGGTCTTTGAGGGGAAACAAAGTAATAATAACACAGTTGTATAAGACCTAACATTTATTCAAGAGCTGGCACAATATAATCATGTTCCATAGGGGGTCCACTGGTCTATCATTAAGTTAATATATGTGACCGTTTCTACACAATGATGGTGTGTGTCACTGCTGCCTAGCTTCAAGGGGTGCAGTTGGCAGCAGTAAATTCTATTACTGACTTCACAGTTGATGAGCCCTTTTGAAAACTTTTGAGAGAAAGCTGACCTGTGCTGTTAGAACTCTGGAGACAGCAGCAATTATTCCTTCTTGGGGATCATCACTCTTCATTTCTCTCCCCCTTCTTAGGTGATTTTTTTTAACTTAGTGAATCCCCTTGAGAGAGGTGGAGTCCACTTCTACCCCACACAAATACTCACTACCTTCAATTGTTTGTAGGAAAGTTCTGGCAAGACTGGGTAACTAAAAGTCAATGAGTAAACCCCTGGTAAGTACAGGTTTTGTAGACATGCAAGAAAATTGGCATTGAAAAAAATGATAGTTTTCAGAAGAACTGAGCACAGAGTTTGTTGAGGAGAACACATTAGGAACAGCTTAGAGAGTAAATCTTGCCCTTGTTTTGAACTTAGGAAAATTACACACAAATGTATGCTTTCACTTTAATAAAATAAATCTGAGAGTTAAATTGCAGAAGAATGTTATACTTCAGTTTTTAAAATTCCACTTGGAATGTCTTTTTAGGTGGAAGAAACATCTTTGAAAACAATTTATATTCACTTTAACACTTCATAAAACATTAGACTGGGAAAAAGAACTTGGTAATTCTTAAGAGTGTAACTCTGTGGTCATAAATTTGACTATTTCTGTGGAATTTGGAATCATTGAAAAATGGGAAATCTTTCTGAAGATAACTTAGGAATCAAATGACCATATGTGGTCATACCTAAAGGTACACATAAATTCTATTGTTCATTTTTCAAAATTTCAAACCAAAGCTGAAATTTTCTTTAAGAAGCCAAAGTTAGTAAATATTTCTTATAATCTCTAGAACTGACCATTGTGCAAATTGGCATACTTAGTGTGCCCTACTTTAGAGAAAAGGGTAAAATGGTGCTCTAAGAAAATTATAATAACAATCTCTTATATTGGTTTCAAGAGTAGTTGAATAAATTTTTTAAATGAGTAGAAAGTAGAAATACATAAAATATACAATTATACTATTAATAACATGATTTAATATAAAGTGCTATACTTTATTTTGCAATTTCTGCTTCTATTGTTGTAGTTCACATCTTATTTACAATTTATATTGGTGTTTTTTTTCCTCCTACTCTTGATCAATTTTGGTGGAACAGTCAAGCACCTTGAGCAAACAATAAGGTCTCAGATTTAAAAAAACAATTTTATTAATAAAACATTTAAAAGGCTAGTTTTATAAACAAATGAAAAAATTCTTAAATATGCTATTTGCAACTGGAATCCAACAAAATATTAAAAGAATACAATACTAAGGTTAATTAGTATTAAGTCAGTAAGGCAAGAATATTTTCATATTGGAAAATGTATAACCATAATTCAGGATAACAAAAGGTCAAAGAAAGTAATCATTGAGGTATATACTTAAAATATACTTGAGAAATTTTAATGCATTCCCATATTTTAAAACATGGTAAAGTAGGAACAGAAATATATATTCTCAATATGATAAAGAATGTTAATCTGAAACCAGAGTGTACATTTTTTTATAAATAAGAGTAATACGTTAGCACTTTGGAGTCCTTGAAAAATAATGGCTTCTATCTAGTTGAGTGCATGTCTCTCTTCCTCAGGACATGACAGGAGGGACTAAGTGATCTTTGAGGTTGTATCCCTCATCTTTGATAAATATTTTTTCAATGGGCTATGATGCTGCTTTGCATAGAGGAAGACTCTGTGGTGCACAGAGAGCATAAGTAATTTTCTCGAGTTCATGCAGAACAGAGCAATAGTGCCAGGTTTTATTGCAGGCAAGTTGGTTCACAGTTCCACAATCTATCCTGTTGCCTACATTATCTCTAACAATAAGTGGCACATGACCTACCCCAAAAGGTTATCATGAGGATTAGAGAGAATAATGTTCTGTAAAGCACCTTGAAAGGAGTTTGGCATATTTGTATGTATGATTTTTAAAAATATTTTGGGTTAGCCATTTTCCCAAAGAAGAGATAACTTTGTAGACCCTCTCACAGAGCATACCGATGTCATTTTCAAATTTGGTAAGCATGCCTACATCCAAATAATGATGTAAAAATCATGAACATGAGAAGGCCAAGGACAGATTTTAGTCTGTGGCCATCGAGACCACTTTCTGGGTTGCCCAACAAAATTCATTCTTTTATCTTCAGATACCAGCCAGAAATGTAATCCATCAAGTGGCAGTCATTCAGCTCACACTCACTCTTCTCATTCACGTGGATGACTCACAAGGACTTGACAGTAGGACTCTTCTCATGCTCAGTGGTGATTCCTTTTGGTTCCCAATGACAAAACTAAACTAGAAGCTGAATTGGCCTGCAGAAACCTAGAAAAGTGTACTGACCTCACAAACGTCACCTGAAACTAGGGCATAGGCTACAACCTGTCTCAAATCTGTCCCAAATGGAAAAAAAAAAAAAAAAACTTTATGAAAACCTCTCAATGTGATAACACACTGTACAATGTCCTATTATAATAAAAACACCCATCCCGCAACATCCTTAACAAAATTGTCAGAAGAGAAGATTTCTGATGTGTATCTTTGGAGAGACGTTCCATGGGAGGTGGAAATAGAATTCATTTTTATCATCTTCCTTTGACCACCTGTGGTCTTAACCCCATCATTGAATTCCGTTTTCCAATCACTCAAGACATTCAAGTCATCCTCCAATATTTTCTTTTTAACGACCTCTTATTATAGAAAAATACCTGTGTGTTTTATATAATTGGAAAATATAAACAAGCTAAAATAAGAAAATAAAAACATCATCTTCCTACCACCAGACATTAGCACTCTTAACACCTCAGTGTAATTGTATGTCTCCTAGAATACATATATATAATATGTAATGAGAAATGACATCTTACTGTAAAAACTGTTGAATTTAATTTTCTAATCAAGCATCTCCATTTTTCTATTTCGATACATTTTCATCTGTATTTAATACTGTCCTCACATTTCCCCAGTTGCCCCCAACATAATCGTACGGGATTTAAAAGTGATGCCTATCCTCCTAATTAGCAGCATCTATCAACCCCAAACTCTTGTATCTACAAATTTTCTCTATGGAGGGGTTATAGGGTTCCCAAGGGGACCTCAATGCAGCAGGTGGAGAGATACCTTCTGTAGCACTAAACAGGAGAACAGGGAACCAAAGGAAAGGGTTAGAGGACATTCAGGCTTTCAGCTTTCTGTGCACTCCAGGTTAGCATTCAGGGACAAAGGGACAAATTCCTGCAGTCCTCTCTGCTCAGTTTAAACATTAGACCTCCACAGAGTTAATAATATTGAGTTGCTCAATGACAGAATACTTTAGTGAAATACTCAGCCCTTCCCTCTCTCCTGCCTAGTGAACTCTCTTTCTTTTTTTTTTTTTGGCCAGGGCTGGGTTTGAACCCACCACCTCTGGCATATGGGGCCAGCGCCCTACCCCTTTGAGCCACAGGCGCCGCCCTGAACTCTCAAATAAAGAAATTAAATGGACCCAGAATAATTTATCTATGGGCAGTTCATGCTGGCTGCACAATTTGTAGGCAGCACTCTCTTTACTTTAGGAGAACAAAGTGTGGTTAGGGGCCACTTGGGCCTAAGACCCAACAGAAAATCCTCAGAATTTTCATATTTATTCACATTCATACTCTGCAGGATTCTTTGAAATTAATAAGCCTCAAAAGACTTGACACATTTTGGTATTTTCATTATCATCCAAGATGTTCTGCTGAATCAAAGGTCAAAGGGAGGCCTAAAGAAGGTATTAGTAAAGGCGAAAACTTACAAAAAAATAATGCAAGACTAGGGGGAAATTTAATAAGACCATTAAAATTTTTTCTATACAAATATTCTAAAATTAGTATCCTTAGTATTTTATTATAATAAAATTTTATTAAGAGAAGTTTCCAGAATGCTACCAGCTAGTTGGACTTCAGACTGAGGTCAGTGATTCAAGACTGCTTGAAAGTAAGTCTCTCTGAAAATTAAAATAAAATTTATAACATAGAGTTGTCTCTGTATGTATCACATTAACTGATACAGCTGTAATTTTTTTTGATATCTTATCATTCTGTCTTCAGGCAGAATGTACTGTGTGCACCCATATGGTTATAGTAACACCGTAGGCATCTATTTTAGCAAGGGATTGCTTAGCTATCTTCTAGAGAAACTGCTTGCTGAACAGAAGGTCTTCTTTGTAGGATTTAGGGAACACATGTCCTTGCTCTATAATGGGAAGACCATTCTTGCTCTATATGTTTCTTTTTGAATTCAGCTTAGATGGCCTTTCTGTGTGGCTTAGTGTGGCCCAAATCAGAGCTCCATATTAGGGCGCAGCCAGCAGAGGAAAGCGTCTCCGTAAATTCACAGTAAATTAAGAAAAGTCTGCCACTTTTGCCATACTGCCAAAAGTCTCAGTATGTAGTGCATTGTTCCAATTTTATTTCTGCCATCAGAAAATCTTGATCATCATCATTGCCAGTCCTCAGTAAGAAAATAATCGAGGCTAGCAAGTAAAATATTAACTCATTATTTAAATACCATCTTTACTTAATCAACATCATTTGAAGGAATGTGACAGATTGAGTGATGTGATAGATTTTTAAATGTCCTTATTATTGAGTGTATTACTTTTGGAACTGACATTTTACAAATTAGATATTTAGTGATGACATTGCCTGGATATTTTCTGTTTGGCACTATGGTCTCAAAGGCCCAAACTGTTTCACTGGCTCATTAGTAACTAGTGATTTGTTTGACAGAAAAGACATGTGGAACAACAGTTCAGAGTTACTGTGGGGCCCAGGGCAGCTCTGTCTTCTGCCCTTGAGCTGTCTCTCTTTTTAGAAAGAAAAGGAAGAACATTTAAAGTTGGTTTCCGGTTTCCAGTGCTTTTGCTTTGGGGACTACTTAAAGTTACTGAGTCCAGTAGGTAGAGAAGATGCCTAGACATCTTTTGATCCTCAGCACCAACCAGGAAGGTAGTCAGCATTTTAAAGAAAAGCTTTCCTTCTTCAGTGTGGAAATGAGTCTGAAAGCTGTTCTGGGGCCATGTGATGACATCATGACGTGTAAGATAGTTTCTTATAAAGGCTTTGGTGACTATTAAGGAAGTTAGGCAGACATGCCCTGATTTATTCCTTCACTTTTTAAATAAAGTAGAAACTATTTCTTTTGGCATCAGCTTTTCCTCGCTATTCATACCCATCTACAGAAAACTCAGGTAAGAACCGTTCATTTGTTCATTCATTCATCTCTTCATTCAATAAATAGTTGGAAATTTATGATCTACAAGTCACTATGCTACACCTTTAAGAAATACAAATATAAGGAATTATTCTTACTTCTAATGCATCCCCATCTAGTAACTTGACAGATTTAATTGGAAGCATCTAAGAATATGCTGCTGTGTAGTTATAGCTCTTAAATATGTACTCAGAGATGAGCAATAAAGTCATAAACCACTATTCCAGATACTCTATAATTAATTTGTAGTATATTTGAGTGTGACCGGTGATTTTGATTTGTTACTCCTCTTCATAGAACATTGGCACATATTGGACACACTCGGTAAAGGTTTGTTAACTTAGGTGTGTATGTGTGTGCCAATACGTTCTTGCCCTGTGTGTTCTTGCACATGTACAGGTTGTAAAAGACTGGATGGGATGGGCAAGAATGAGAACACAGGTGAAAGCAAGACAACTCTCTCAAAATCTTCAGGTTCTTTTCTATTCTACTATTCTTGTCCTGTACAGAGACAAGTTGTTTCTGTGAATGAGTCTATTGAGGACAAACATATTTGGAGAAGAGAGCATTTGAGCTGGGTCTTCAAGAATGCTTGTGTTTTCTTGAGCATAAGAGATGGGAGGAAGGAATTTTAGAAGATAGGCTGTGGAATGTAAGGTGGAACTCCCATAGTTGACCATATCCCTACACTGACCTCCTCCTTAAGGTGATCTTATTTTTATAGACCAGACATGTCCACATGTACTCCATGGAAGTTCTTTATATTCAACATCACCTCCAAATGTTGACCAGTTTGTTATCAGCCCCTGAGTGGTCAACTTACAGAGGTTCTTTACATTAAGAACTCTAACTAGAAAAGATCGGCATCCAGGAGACTAGTGGGACCGTTGAGATTGTTGGGATTCCTGGGGCTTCCATTCCTGCAGTTATTCACTGGATTCACCTGGGACTATGTTAAACATACCAATACCTAGGCCACAAATAGCAATGCTCTGAGAGACGGTCCAGGCCACTAGATTTTTATAATGCTTTTGAGCTTCTAAGAACTAGTCTTGGGGCAGCCATTAGGTAAGAAGGGCTGAAGAGACATCTAAACCAGGATTGTAAGAGTGGAGATGGGGAAGAAAGTTGAGACAAGGAAGGGTACAATGGATTTGGGGTGCAGGTGTTTTAAAAAGCATGTGAAAAAGTAAAACTTGGAACTCAGCGGCAATCAGGACTTTGGGGTCATTTTTTACTGAGTAGATATGAACATCGATGTATTTGCCTGAGGTTAGACTTCAGAGGTGAGAGAGCTTAGAGAATGCCTATTTTTGTGGGGGTGTAAAGAATAATGGCCCTGCCAAAAATACGTGAGAAAGGGAGGAAAAGAAATGATATTCTGAGGGTCAAGGAAATTAAGAAAAAAAAACTTGCCATAAAGAAGCCAACAATAACTGGAATTAAAGCAGTCAAGGATAAAGAATAAGAATTCACAATGGGATTTGACGATTTGGAGGTCATTGTTGTCACTACCACCATCATCATCACTTTTGTTACGATTACCTAGGCTATTTCCTTTTCATAAGCTGAGGTTCTGGGAACAAAATTAGTTCAAGAGTGATTCTTTTGTTATGATTCTTACCACATACTGGCACATGCACAGATTATTACTTCACCAAAACTGCTCATTTAAATATCACCAGCAGCATACAAGAGTGTCTCAGCCACACAGAGCGTTACCATGACAAATGACATTTCTTACCTACTACCTTCCAAATATTCACTGGACAACTCTTAATTATAGCCAAACCCATAAAAGAGAAGAGCAAAAACACTCTTGAGGGAAGAATTCTAAGGTTTTTTTATTCCGAGGTCTAATAAAGATAGAAGATCGAAAACCACCCACTTGCTATTGGTAAGAGCTGACGAGGAAGACATTAACCACCCGTAAGAGGGTGAGGAGGTACATACAACACACCGACATCATGTCTTTCACTCCTGAGCTATACTTTAACAAGTGGTCAAGAATGTTCTTTTAATTTTTACTTCCTTCTACCTAATAAAGTGAAACTGAGCAAATAAAATTGGGCCAAGGAAGGGGAATTTTATTAATATGTTAATAAAAAGTTGGAGAGTAATGAATTGGTAAAAGATTTAAAGTATGAAGTTTTGTTTACTCTCTTAGCAACTCACTGCTAGTTTGAAGAATTTTAATGTTTCCTCTAAACTTCTATAAACATGAACAGTGAAAAACAAATTGACCCACAAATTGCAAACTGTTACAAGGTAGCCCTTTTTGGGTGAGATGGCAGAGCCTGCATTGTTTGGTATATTCAGGGTCAAATACATGAATGATTAGTTTCCATGTTGTGGGAAGCCTCTGTACCTAGTATTTTGAAACTAAGTTGAAAATGTGAACTTAGTTGGCGTGTCCAGAATTGCCAGTCCAACTATGGGACCACAGAGCCATAGCAATGCCCCTGACCCCAGAGCAGGTAAGAAAGAGTTGAGTTATTCAGCATCTGTGCAAATAGCAGGTTTCTGAGAAAGAGTCCAAATGTTCTCACTCAGACCCCCAGAGAGTCAACCTAAGATATCAGCTAAAACTGATCAGAGCAGACAAATGCTACTTATGAAAATAAGCCAACAAACAAAACCTGGATGGTTTACTAGCTGGGAACACTGTACAAAAATCCAATTGACATAGTTAGAGAAAAATTGTATCAATCAGCAAGGGCTGAGTTAGTCATCCCAGGATTAGATAAATGGGACACCTGAGCAGCAGTGGGATGGATTCTGGTCTTGAGGAAAAATAAAGACATGGTATGTGGCAGGCAGGGGAAGCTCTCAGAGCTAAACATTCAGCTTCACCTGTTCTAATCCCAAAGACCCCGCTGGTCAACTGGCTTCCTAGGAGTTCGGCTTAAGCAAGACTTTGTCAAGCTTGTATGATTTCTCTGTCTGGTATGCTCTTTACTATTCTCATGGTAAATTGGTGAACTGACATAAAAATATAATAATCTCATAACATTTAGTGGATGAACTCAATGGTCTGAATTCAATAAACTAAGCACTGATGAAAATGAGGTTTTGTCCAGATTTGACCATCCTTCAAGACCAGGTCAAATGGAATTTCTGATCTTTTCAGAGGAAGTGTATCTCCCTGCTCTAGCTCTCAAAGGGTAATGAAGTATATAGTCCAATGCATGACCAGCTTGCACAGAATAAACACTCAGGGAAAGGAAACTATCACTAATCCTTTGTCTTTCTTATGGCATTTTTAAATTTTTTTTCAGCTTATATTCATTGAAACTTAAACTGTGGCAGGCCCTAGAAAAGTGATGAGAACTACTATCTTCCTTATATATGTTATCAGTATATCATTAGGCATAAATATTTATATGTACCAATTTCTTTACCAAACTGTAAAATTCTGAACTGTAAGTCCCATGCCCCTCCATACACCTGTGGTGCCCCATGTATGGCCCATTTTACTTTCTGCATTGTTCTATTAGATTGTTTATATATGCTTCTATTAATTATTTATATATGCAATTCTTCTACACTTCTGAATTCCTTGAGCAACCTTTTGATCCTCTATCACAGAATTTCATGTAGTAGGCCCTTAATGTGTGCATATTAAATAAGTAAATGAATTTCCTTATTAAAAACTGCATATTTCCTTATCTCTCCTGCATGCACTGATTGGGCCATTCCAGAGACTAAAAAAATACCAGTAATATAATACACAGGAGGGTTCTGAAAAGAATTTTTAAGAATATATTATGTTTTTCCATATATTTACCTACAATTTCACTACTTTTTATTTTATAAATAAACTACCTGGAAAGATTTCAAACTTCCCAACAAGCTTTGGGAGAAATCATCATGTTCTTTTCAGTGACACAATTACTTGATAAAATGGTTGGAAAGTAAGGTCACTGTCAATTGGTTAAATAAATTATTCCAACTGGAGAAGAGAAAGCTAAAAGGCAGAGTAATAATCAACCTATATTTTGAAATAGCAAACAGAGAACAGCTTTAGAGGGCCTTGAGGACCACATTCTCATTTTGCTGGGGACAGAAGGAGACTTGTGCGATGACTCTGTGAGCCACACCCAGAACACAGGCCAGACAGGACCCTCTGTAAGATGCTGCCATCCAGGATGTTTTCCTGTAAGTTTGCACAAAAGGAATTCAGCAAATATTTAATAAGCATTCCTAGCCTTTCCCTTGGAAACAGCTTTTGTCCATTTAATATACTAGCTTTAAGTTTTCTTCTAAAAAACAAAAAACAAAAAAAAAACCAAGTACAATCTGTGCAAATCTGACCAGCCCACAGATACTAATGAGAAGAATGAAAAGAAAACCTGGTGCACGTGATAGCCTCTTAGCTCTTCTCCTTACGGAACATCTTGTCACTGGCGGTGAAATCTTTTGCTGGATGATATGTGTGCAACTGGGTGGGGGCAGGGCTGTTGTAAGGTTGGTCACATAGACAGCACCACCTTTGTTCTGTGGGAGTAAATGCAAACTGCAGAGTACTAAGCTGGGGACTTCTTAAGTGGGTGATTCTGACAGATTCAATATTCAAACTTCTGAAGGGTGCAGTGAGTTCAGGTGATCCATCTAATAAAGCATTAACAGAGACAGACCACCTGGGAGCTGCTGCATGCTTCACCTGCCAGGAAGAAGTGGAAAAGGTCAACAAAAGTCGCCCCATCGGAAACTTCAACTATAAATTGAGGGCAAAGTATCTGCTCCCACCCCCTGCAAGCCACCGCTACTTCTGTCAGGTCAGCAAGAGCTGGAGGCTGTTCTTCTGTCTAGAGCAAATAAATGTCTTACATGTGATTCCCAGAGATACATGAATAGCAAGTATGAATTATACTAATGGATCCCATTATTTCTACCGTTTGAAATGAGGTGAAAGAATCAGTCTCTAGAACCAGTAAGGGCTGCTTTTCTTGAGTCAGAGCCAGGGTTCTCATTAGAATCGCCTGGAAAGCTTTCAAAAACATAGGTGGCTGGGTCCCACCCCAGACATTCTGATTTAATTGGTCCAGAGATGCCCTGGGCCTGCAGCCAGGATTCAGTAAATCACAAGTTCAAATGCTGATGTATTTGAACATCAGTGATGCTTTTTGTATGCTGACTACTGAAAGTGATAGTCTAGCCAAATCCTTCTCCAAGAGTGAGCCCACCGTCAGCCTGGTAACATCTGGTGAAACTTATTAAATGTAGAGTATCAATGTCTTTATATAGTGATCAAGAAAATGCCATGAAGGCTATTTCAATAGTACGATCAAAACATTTCTGAATGTATATGAATCGTGCCCTATGATTGCACCAATGTACAGAATTCAATAAAATTATTAAAAAAAAAATACGTATCCTCAGGCCCCGCTCCAGATCTACTGAATCACAATTTCTGGGTTCAGGGGTCAGTCGTCTGTATTTTAGTAACCTCTTCAGGTCGTTCTGATGAACATTAAAGTTTAAGAGCTATTTATCTCAGTCAAGTCCATGTTGCTAAAACTCTGGTCCACAGACCATCGGTATCCACGTTCCTTGGAGCTTGTTCAAAATGCAGAGTGCCAGGCCCCCTTCCAAATCAGACTCTGCGTTTGAGCACCAATCCAGGTATCTGTATGTGCCCTGAAGTCTGAGAGGCACTGGTCTAAGAAACAGTGTCCAGTTAGTGTTGTCACTGGCCTTCAGTTATCGCCTTTCAGAACATTTACATAAGAAGACAAGAGTCCCCAGAGCATGGAAGGGAAGCTGCGAAACCGCATTCTGGTACCTGTGCAGGAGGAACTGACATGGCTCTGTACCGAGGGAGGGCATTGACTCAAATATTAATAGTAGTCAGAGTGGGTGCGGCAGCAGTAAGAGCAGCTGCTCAGTCTCACCTGGTGCTGATGTACTTTATAGCCATGACCCCCCAACCTCTGGGCTGTAGACTGGCATAAGCAAGGTCCTAACCTCAAAGTCTATACTTTTCAAGCCAGTGGCTGCCTGCTTGATTCACCTGTAACTGACTTCTGTGTGGGAAATTTTAAAAGCCTGCCTGGAATGTCCTTGTTTGTGATCCTCATAGAAAAACTGTTTATCCTCCACCCCCACCCTCTTATTCTGACGGTGAAATAACAAGGGAATTGGATGCCTTGGTAACTGTTGATGCTTTGTGCTATTTCTTGTACAATATTTAAACAATAGAAGATGTAATCGATCCCTGACATCTTAAAGACAAATGATATTATTGGTGACCACTTTGTGCGCTATATAAAAATAAACACAAAAATACCTGTGAGTCTTGAAATCTAACTTATTATATTTGCAGTATGGGGCCTGAGGAAGCCAGCCATGCACCAGGCCATGCAGTCGTGTTCCCAGTGGCCTGACTCCCTAGACGCTCCTGTCCTGGCCCTGTTGTACCCTTCTATTTAGTTCTCCTGACTGGGTGGAAGATACTTGGAGCTCCCAGATATGGATGGGATCGGGTGTGAGGGTCATCCAGTGGTTCACGTGCTCAAGTCAATGACGTCTGGGTACAAAACAAAACAAAACAAAGGGCAGGAGTGTGTATGAGTTTGAAAATTTGGCTCTGGGCTTCCTAATACGAAAACGACCATGGTTTCCAACATCAAACATGTTCAAAGGAAATGGTGGCTCTGGGTTTGGTCTTGTCCTTTGGGAGTTACTAGGGTGAAGGGCTGGGGGGAATGTTCTGTGTATGTATTGTACAAGCTCTTGCCTTAGGAATGACACAGTTTGGTTTGGTTTGTTGCCCTCCCCTTTTGTTAATTCTCTGTGTTCTTTCTTCCCTTGTGCTGCACGATTAGGACCCTGCAGTGGGACACAGACCCCTCAGTGCTCCAGCTGCAGTCAGACTCAGAACTTGGGTATATGTCTGCTCTTTCGTTACTCCTTTTACCGTTTCTTTGCTACAGTTGTGTTGAAATGCTAGAACTGTTGTTGCTCTTGTTTTTCTCCTTTTCTGTTGAACTTCTAGTTTGATAAGTTTATTTTTTTTCCATTCGTTTTTCTTATAAAGCTTTAAAGAAAGTCGCTCTTTGTGGAAAACACCACAAAAAGACGACTTTTGATCTCCCCTTATTAATTCCTATCATTGTAAGACAGTAGTCGCTTTGGGCAAAAATACACACACAAACCCACACCACTACTCAGAGGTGGCGCAGCCGAGGTCTGTGATGCGAGATCTGTTTGACTTTATCTCCTAACCATCCTCCTTCCTTACTAACAGATTATGTCAGGTTAATTTTTGTCTAAGATCAGTATTCAAATGTTGTGTCTTGTTTGTTTACTTTCCTTTCACTTTGGGGAGGACTTAACAATAAGCACTTAATGAGAATTAAATGTGAATAGATAAAGATTCCTGTTTAAGAACAAGCAAATTTATTGAATACCTTAAAAGTCAAGATATTTCAAATAGATGATGTTGAGTAATGTCTCCTACATTCTAAAGGTCATTTTTTTCAGATGGAAATTTATTGTCACAGGTTAAAAGATAGCTTTGGATTCATTAACACAAATGAATTATTTCTCCTGGGATGATTTTTTTTTTTTTTTTTTTTTTGTAGAGACAGAGTCTCACTCTATTGCCCTCGGTGGAGTGCTGTGGAGTCACAGCTCACAGCAACCTCCAACTCCTGGGCTTACGCAATTCTCTTGCCTCAGCTTCCCAAGTACCTGGGACCACATGTGCCCGCCACAGCACCCAGCTAATTTTTGATACATTTCAGCCGGGGCCGGGCTTGAACCCGCAGCCCTCGGTATATGGGGCTGGCACCCTAATTGCTGAGCCATAGGCGCCGCGCCGCCCTCATGGGATGATTTTAAACTAGCTCATCAAGCTCAGGAGACCCTATTGTTCACTTCTCTTCCCAACTTCATATTCTGTTAAATCCGCCTAAAAGCAGCCACGGTGTAAATATACACACCACAGAAACCAGCAAAGGCCACAAACCAAATGCCCTTCCTCCACAAGCTGTTCAGCAACTTACTAAGACACTATTGGATATCTCTGAAAAGTGAATAGCAAATTTTATTTGCTATTACTGCACTACTTTATTGCACTACTTTCCAATGGCACTCTTGGATTCTCCAAGAAGTGAATAGCACATTTTATTATCATAGTTTGTGAAACCATTATTTTTTCTTCCTAAATATAAACCCACCTATCCCCAAAGATGTATTTATTTATCATTTATCTTGGATTCTGAGATTCCTGCACATGTATCTCTGGATTCCTATCGTTTTCAGTGCCTACTGTAGGTAGAAAAGGAGGTTGAAGGATGTCTGCATGTTGGGTTAAATGCCATCTGCCTGTGTCACTTCGTATACACAGGAGTTCTTGGCTGATTCATGATAAAGCTAAACCAAGGAAATACCCCAACGCTTTCTGTAACTGACATTTTTTTTTTAACATTAGAGCATTCTTAGCTATTCAGTTGTGTAGTTCTTTGTATATTAAATTTTAATCTATATTATTAAATAACCAAGAAATACGGCTTAAGTCAAGCAGAGAAACAATGAATATATAGTAAGCTGTGATTGAGGGAAACTTCAGAGTGCAGTTCTTCAAAATTTCATTGTGTTAGGGAAAAAAAGAAAACTGGCAGAGACTACTCTATGCACTTAAGTTAACAGATTTTCAGACAGATTTCTGCACTGCTAAATTACACTTGCTGATGGGGAGCAGTCAGGAATTTTCCATTTATATCTGTTTTCCAAGCAAAAATTCACTGTTAACTATGCAGATTAAAACTTGTG
Organism: Arctocebus calabarensis; assembly: GCA_963573935.1. Lineage (NCBI taxonomy): Eukaryota > Metazoa > Chordata > Mammalia > Primates > Lorisidae > Arctocebus > Arctocebus calabarensis. Next base: position 4,748 of record CAUYON010131217.1, on the reverse strand, counting down.
ACTTATTCCAGGGAGATGGCATCTCTGTGGCTCTCACCTTGCCTGTCACATTTTACTTCAGAGCGTGCCCAGTGAGCCAGAGAGAGACAAGAAGATGGGAGACATTCCGTTCACGGGGAGTTGCTTGTCTCGGAGAGTTTGGAAGCCATGTTCAGAGAATATTTGAAAGAGGAGATTATTTTAGCTATGTTACAACTTTAAATATTGCCTTAATAAAAATTTCCCATTTTGATAGTCCTTATGTGCAAGGTGCAGACACCTTAGGCAACAAGGTGTTTTAGAGACAATTTTATTTCCTCTTCCTGAACTGTGACATGGAAATAACCATAATCCGTAACTTGCTCTGTCACTTGATTTAGCAACTTTACTGAAGTTTAATTGACATACAATGACATAAAATGCACTGTACACATTTAAACAATTCAAATTCATGTGTTTGGGGCAGCGCCTGTGGCTCAAGGAATAGGGCGACAGTCCCATATACTGGAGGTGGCAGGTTCAAATTTGGCCCCGGACAAAAACAAAACGAAACAAAACAAAAAACAAAAAGAAAATTGCAAATTCATGTGTTTTAACATGTATACGCATCCATGAAAGCATTACCACAATAAAGACAGTGAATATATTTACCATCCCCCAAAGTTTCCTCATGCTCCTCCACATTCCTGCTTTTCCCATCCCCCAAAGTGACAAATCTGCTTGCTGTACATTAGTTTACATTTCCCAGAACGTCATATAGATGAGATCATCCAGTAGATACTCCTTCGACTGACTTCTTTCTTTCAGGACAACCATTTCCAGATTCATTCAGGTTAGGTGCCTAGCAATAAGCTCAGTCCTTTTTATTGCTGAGTGTTGCTCCGTTGTATAACTATACACAGTTGGTTTATCCGGTCATTGTCTATAGTATTTGGGTTGTTTATAATTTTTGCCTATTACAAATAAAACTATTATGAACATTCATGTACAAATCTTTGTATGAACATATGCTTTCATTTCTTTTGGGTAAATATCTCCGAGGAGAATGACTGAGACGTGGTAGATACACATTTAACTTTTTAAGACATTGTCACACTGTTTTCAGAGTGGTTTGACCATTGTATATGCCCAGCAGCATTGTATGAGAGCCTCTATTCCTCCACATTCTTACAACACTTGGTTTAGACTTTTAAAAAAATTAATTTTTTAAACCATTATTAAGGAGTGTAGTGATATCTCAGTTTGATTTTAATTTGCCTTTTCTAATGCCTAGTAAAGTTGCATATCTCTTCAGGTGCGTTTTTGACATCTGAATATCTTCTCTGATGAAATGTCTCCTTAAATCTTTCATCCTTATACATTGCTTTTGAATTGGGTTATTTGTCATCTCATTATTTGGTTTTGAGAGTTCTTTACATATTCTGCCTACAATCCTTTATCTAATATATAATTTGTAAATTTTTCCTCCTACTCTATGATGTGCCTTTTTCATTCTTTTAACAATGCCTTAAAAAGGAAAACTATTTTGATTTTGACTAATTTTCCATTTATAAATTTGTTCCTTTGTGGATCCTGCTTTTGGTGACATAATTTTAATTTTCAATGATTCTTTAAGTATTTGGTAGGCTACAACTCAACTGTTAAACTGCTAGGTTTGGAATTTTATTATGGGGAAGAATTAAAACTACAAATTCATTACTTTATTTTTTTATTAAGTCACACATGCATACATATTGAATACATTTATCCATATGTGGGGTAGAGTATGTTGATTTTTTTATACAATCTGGCGTGCTTACATCAAACCAATCACAATAGCTTTTGCCTCATTTACTTGATTATTGTGTTAAGACATTTATGTTCTACCATTGACAGATTTTACTTTAATTGTAATCATATCTTTATTTTCCTGAATAAGTCCTGGCAGTTCATGTTCTTCAAGTAATATACCATTTCATCTTCATTGGCAAATGTGTTGGCCTAAAACTGTGTATATTATTCCCTTATTATCCTTCTAATATCAACTGAATATGTACATATAGTGCTATCCGTCCTCATATTGCCCCTGAGAAATATTTCTATAGGTTTACTAATTTTATTGATTTTCTTAAAGAAATGGTATTTGGTTTCAGTGATTTTCTTTATTTTTCTATTTGATTGATTTCTACTCTGGTTTTAGTTATTCTTTCCTTTTGTTTATTTTAATTTGATTTTCTTCTTCTAGTTTCTTGAAGTGGAGCACAGGTTATTGACTTGAGACCTTTCATCATTTCTATTATAATATAGGTGTTTATTGCATAAGCACTGTTAAGTGATATCTTTCTAGCTTTATTTAATTTTTGCCATCTTAATTCAGTTCAAAATACTTTTAAATTTCCATTTCAGTTTCTTCTTTAACCAATGTGTTATTTAGAAACAGGGTATTTAGTTTATGAATAGTTGGAGATTTTCCACAGGGATTTGTGTTATTTATTTCTAATTTAATTCTGTTGTGGTTACAAAACATAGTTCATGTTACTTGCATCTTTTTAAATGTATTGAGACTTCTTTTATGACCCACAGTGTGACCTGTCTTAGTATATGTTCTTTGTGCCCTTCAAAAGGTTGTGTATTCTTCTATTGTTAGGTAAAATGTTCGGTAAGTATCAATTAGGTTAAATTAGTTAATTATGTTGCTTAAATATTCTATATCATTGGCTAATTTTTTGTCTAGTAGTTCTGTTAATTATTGAAAGGGAAATGTTGAAGTTTTAGAGACAATCTGGCATTTTTCTATCTCTCCTGGGAATTTTTACTTTATGTATTTTGAAATTTTGTATTATGGGCATAAATGTGTAGCATTCTTTTGTCCTTTTTGATGACCTGATTATCATTATGAAATGAATTTATCTCTGGTAATATATTTTGCTTGGAAATCTATTTTATCTAATATTAACATGGCAATTCCAACTTTCTTTTGACTAGTATTAGCATGGTATATATTTCTTCATTCTTTTACTTTCTTTTTTTAATTTTTAAAACATTATCTAATTAATTAATTATTTTAGATGAACAAGAGAGTACACAGGATTAGGTTATATTGCTTGTATTTGTAAGGAAAAGTCCAAATTGTAGCTGTTTCCTTCACCCAGGAGAGCCATATACACATGCATTGTTCTCTTTGGGTGGGAGCTTGCCAAACCCTCCCTACTTGTCTCTTTACATTTAAAGTTTATTTCTTATAGGCAGCAAATAATTGAGTGTTGCTTTTTATCCATTCTGGCATTCTGTCCCTTTTAATAGAAGTTAACATCTTAATTTGCATCATTTACATTTACTATGATTATAGACATGGTAAGGTTTAAACCTCTGTAGTATTGATATTTGTTCTCTACTTGTCCCATATACTTTTATTCCTTTTTTTTTTTTTTTTTTTGGTCTTCTTTTTGTTTTTATTGAATTTTTTTATGATTCCATTTTGTATTTTTCTTCACTTATTAGCTATATTGCTTTGCTTTATTAATTTAGTGGTTGCTTTAGTGTTTATAATGTGCATCCTTAACTTACTGCAGTCAACCTACAAGTGATATTATGCTGTTTTGTGTGTATTATAAGAATCTGATAATACATTACGTTTATATTTCTCCCCCTCTTTCCTTTGTGCTATTATTATTATAAATTTTACTTTTATATGTTATAAAGCACAGGCTACATTGTTTGTATTTCTGTTTAAATATCCAATTACTAATTTTTGCCATGTATAATGCATAGTTTCTACCCAAATTTTTGAGGGAAAAATAAGAATGTGCATTATACATGGGTAGTATGGCTCAGGACCAGGGAACCCCAGGGCCTCCTGGGGCCACTGTGCTTTCCTGCCTGGCCTGCCGGGTGCACAAGGTTCTAGACTAGGAGGACCTGGGATCCATTTGTAGTGGGGGCCAGAGCAGCCTTTGCTGAGCACTGCAAACAGGAGAGGGGGTTCTAGTGAGGTTGGTGGTGTAGGCTGCAGCCATACAATATGAGCCCTGAGGCCTGAGGCCTGGCCACATCTAGGAGAATTGGAACTCCATGGACCTGCCTAGCTGCCTGGGGACTGCCAGCTGTGCATGTAGCCATCTTGGCCAGAGCCCTCAACATGGCAGGGAGGGAAGGCCTCTCAGAGGAGAGAGATGGGGCAGCCTTCCCAGAACAGGTGGCTGTAGGAGGGCAGTGTAATATGCGAGTTTACCAAGGGTGTATTAGCACTACTCAAATATGTCTCTCCTGGCTGAGAGCAAGCTTCTTTCTTGAAGGGCATTTTCTAGAAAGTTTGGGCCCCAAACTTGGAAGATCATTATACATGGGAATGCATTATACATGGAACAATATGATATTTCTTAAAGAGATTTAAATAATAAGAAAATTATCTCACATATTTACTCAGATAGTTAACATTTTTCTAATGTTTTTTTATTCTTTTGTGTAGATCTATATTTCCACCTGGTGTCATTTTACTTCTACTTGGTAGAAATCCTTCAATACTTCTTATAGTAAAAGTTTCATGTTAAGGAATTCTTGTTTTTTTTTTTTTTTTTTTTTCAAGAGGGGAATTTCAAGGGTTTTATTTATTTATTTATTTTTTTACAGGTAAGTCCTACAAAACTTTCTTTTTTTTTTTTTTAAATTTTTGTAAGACAGAATTTATTCACAGAAAAGAAAGAAAAGAATACAGAAAACATTAAGGCATCTGTTAGAGGGAGAAAATTCTAGTGGGGAGAGAGAAGCTCTCTCCGTTTCTCTCCCAGTCT